>PVKS010020441.1:0-36814 GCA_004027875.1 Aplodontia rufa | reverse complement strand
GCCTGGCTTCCTTGAGGGTGTGTGAGGCCGGCTCCATGCTGACCCCCTGCATCACTGAGCCCTTTCAAAGGGCCAGCTGTGTTTTTAGCCTCTGCACATGGGCTTAAAACTCAGGCCTTTGATGCTTTCTACTGGATAAGCCTTCTGTTACCCAAGAGCCGCTACCTCCCCAAGTCTCCTTGTCCCTTCAGTGATTTAAGTGTGGGAACCGCAGGTGTCTCTTATGTTT
This sequence comes from Aplodontia rufa, assembly GCA_004027875.1. Taxonomy (NCBI): domain Eukaryota; kingdom Metazoa; phylum Chordata; class Mammalia; order Rodentia; family Aplodontiidae; genus Aplodontia; species Aplodontia rufa. The sequence continues at coordinate 36,585 of PVKS010020441.1, read as the reverse complement.
TTCAAGGTCCAGAGAGAACTGTGTAAGGGTACTGCTCTTAGTTGTATACCTTGGGTCCTTCCAATCTTACTACACTGCCAACCCCAATAGGAACCCCACCTTTAGGGCTCTTCCAGCTGGCTGATCACTTTGTATATCCCTGCACCCCGAGATTCAGGGGATTTATTGTCAAGCTCTCCTACAAACTCTCTCATAGCACCAAATAGGGCTCCCAGTTGCTGTACCACAGCATGTTTGCTGCGAAAAAGAAGAGCCTCATTTCCCTTCTTCATAATATCCTTGCAACTCTTACAAATTTTCCCATTGGAGCCTCCTCTCCTGGTTTTTGAGGACAAGCTAGCACCCCACAGGAAGAAGGAGAAAGCATCTCAGTGCTTCTGGAAAGACTTAAGATAACTCCTGTCCATCCACTTGTGCTCATATATGCAAGGGAAGGGGAAGATTGGTGGGAATAGAGCTGGGATTTGCTGCCTCTGAATAGATAAACTGAGGCTATGTCTGAACCCCTTTTAGTGTGTACCTGCCTTATGGCTCCCTTTAGAATATCAGGATGCATTGTACCTTTTGTTTTCAGCTGTGGACACAGTCATCAATACTAGCACTGGAACCAGCATGAGCCTATCACATAGATACTGAATTTGATTACATCATACTAACTCATGCATATCATCTAATCATCTTGTTTTGAGCTATCCACAATTAGCCTGAAATAAAGACTTGGATGCAGATAGTTTATTTGGAGGTGATCCTAGCAACACTTGATAAATGGGAAAAGTGAGTAGGGGAAAGGGGACATTGAAGAGACATTTACGCCTGGGGACACAGGGTGCAATCCTTCAGGAGATCCACTGAGAACATCTGTGGCCTCTCGTCCACTTTGTTGAGGTTATCCCTGGTTATGTTTATTTCCTTACCCTTTCATAGGTCAGAGAGAGCCCTCAGACAGAGGAAGAGAGATGTGTTACCTGTACTGGGGAGTTACCTGCATTCTAGAAACAGCACTAATGACAGGTGAACTCGGGGTGGGGGCAGGGAGCTTGGAGGTAAGATACTGAGATATATAGTTTGCCATGCTAATTAAATTAACCATTCCCCTCACATGGGAGATTTAGGTTGTAACCTTTTATGGCTATTATGAATCTTGCTGTAGTGAGTAGATATACTTTTATAAACATTTCATTTTTTATTTACTTAGATTCTTATTGTTGGATTACTTTGTCTAATGGCATGGCATTCTGTATTTTGGGAAAACTTTGCTTAGGGACTTAAATGTAATGTTGGTAAGTATGATTTTTTGTTAAAAAGATAAATATTCCCAGCCAATCCCTATTAAACTGTAAGCAGGTGTTGGGGAACTGCTTTGTCTTGCACAGCCACCATGGCTGGTGTCCCCACCCACATGCAGGGGTGCGCCTACATGTGTGGAAGACAGTTCTTCGAAGGGGTTACTCGTTCACCACTTGATTCTCTCTTAGCTCTTGTGTAGTCTCCAAGCCATGTTTGTAGAAAACTATGCCATGTGTGACGCTGAAGTATAGGAAACGGAGACAGATCTCAGAGTGCAAACAAAAGAAAATCGACTTACCAAAAACTTTCCTGACCTCTTAACTCTGTGTAAGGAACTGAATGTGGTTGTTTTGGAAGCATCAAGGTGAGGAAGGCATGTAATTGACTCCGGTGCACCTGAAGGAATTTCTGAATCATTTGGTGAGAGGAAGTCATCAGATCTGGAGATCATTTGACTAGAACATCTTAAGGATGCGTTGCAGAAAGTGGTGTGTGTTTCTGCAGATCTCTGGAGATTTCTTGTAACAGAACTCAAGAGGAAGCCTTTCTGGCGGCATGTTAAAAGTGGAAACATCAGAAATGTTTAGGGAAAAGTTGCTCAAACACTGCCGAACCCATCTTGGAAGCGTTGGGTTGGGGGAGGGCAGATATTTCACTGAGTCCCTTAATTGCAGTTCTACTTCATTATGGATATTAATGATCCAGCATTTCTAACTGTTAGGAAATGAACTGAGCTGGAATTATGGCCCATAAGCATGATACATTTTTAAATAGATTCAAATGATAATTAGGATATGCAAGCACATTGGCGTCTGAGACAAAATGTGTGCCTTTCAGTTTTGAATTAGCTTATTTTAGCTGAAATTAAAACTGGAATTTGCCAGGCAGCTTATCTCAGTCATTCTCACAGGCTGTCATAGCCTTTCCAGCTGCACTAGGTGTCACTGTGTGAACTTCTACTGAGTGAAAGGCAGAGTAAAATGAGAGAAAGAGAAGAAAAGTGAGACTGTTTTAATCTGCCAATACTGTCTTATAGTCAGCATTTCTCTCCTCATTTATTTCCATTTAGTATCAACTATTTTTAAGAGTATAGGATGCATGTAAATGTGCATTATGGAATGATGAGGTTATCTAATAAAATTTTTTCTCGATTTGAGAAATTCTTGCAGGAGAGCTAAAAGAAGACTGCACATTTGTTCAGGATCCTAATAGATACAGGCATATGATTTTATTTTTATAAAGTTCAGCTTTGAATGTCTTGTCCAGAGTTCACACTATAATTTAGACAAAATTTCACCTTAAGGGCATTTCCTTCTTTCTGTTAAAGAAAGGGGAAGGAGTTATCCTGCCAAATACTAATGATACAAGGTATAAAAACATACCAACTCATTCTCAAACACTTTGCTTCTGTGGCTATGGTCTGATAGTTATAAAGATACAATGTCATGTTATACCTCAGCACTTGACCTCAAAGAGGAGAGATCTTTAGTTTATGCATTAATTAATCCCATTATTGAAAGATGTGGTTGGGTCAGTGTAAAGACCAGCCTAGCACGTGCTTTGTATAAAGACTGTGGAAAATTCAGATTTGGCACTGCTAAAGAAAAAGCACAGATAGAACCCCTAAGCACACTGTAAATCATCACTTGCTGTTAGGACTATATGATTTTTCCTTTGCCTGCAAGTCTGGAATCTTTCATTCTGTGTTAAGTAACTCAGCAGCATCTTCTCTAAAAAATATATGGCCTGTAATCAATTAGAGCCTAGAGAGACTATTATTCTATATTTTGTGCAATACCTGAAGCATTTTGCAGTGCTCAATAAATATTTTATAATAATAGCTGAATGCCAGCTATATAGTATGCATCATAGATAACCTTTTTCAAGGCAGATGGTGGAAATGTACCTTAGTTTTTCAACACCTGTGGCTTGAATGTTCTTCTTTTCTATAAAAACAGTGAGACTTGTGTGCTTATAAACATTTTTTTGAGTCCAATGATGTCCTTTAAAGCTAAAGACAGTATAGATGTGACTTGAATTTACTGAGTCAGCAGACACGTATCAGACATAGAAGTCAAACTTTAATTTGGGAGAAATTCTAGGCGACTTTCATAATAAAATTATTATAATTATAATACTGACAGTACTAGTACTAATAACACTAATATTATTACTATAGGTAACACTTATATGGTATCACCTGTGTCATTATTCTCGTCACTTTCCATATAGTGATCCATTAGTCATCATAAACACATTTGTCTTGAAGTAGGAACTACTGTGATTCCTGTTTTGCAGTGTTGGCACAGAGAGATTACATTACTGGCTAGTAGGTGGTACAGCCCAGGATTTAAATTCAAGCAATCTGGCTCCATTGTCCCTGCTCACTTAGAACCATTGAATGATAACATCTGTTTTATGAATTCCTTGCTACCCTGCTCCCCACAGACACCAGAAGAATTTTCAGGTGCTTTCCAGATTCTGATACAACCTCTCTGAGTATCAATTTTAGAGAGACAAAAGGGCTTGTGTTATGGGCTAGATTACCTCTTAGATCCTTCCCTCTCCAGAGCCCTGTGATTCCTTAGTTCATGAGAAGTGTCCTAGAAAGTGTTCAGTGGAATCTAGGTGTGGATCAGAATCTGACTGAAAAGGGAAAGAAAGTGACTCCAAGGGTATGGATACTTGGAAGTATGGTAATGCTATCAGAGGAAACAGGAAAAGCAAAGTCTGTAAGGGTTTGTTGGAATTTACACAAGTGTAGATTGGTGTGGTAGTGAAACATTTCAAACACCACCAGTTCATATGGTAATATGCTTCCAGAGCAGCATTTCTCAAACTCTGATCTACAGACCACTTGCATCAGAATCTCTTGGGTGCTTATAAAATGGAAATTCCTAGGTTCCTCCCCAGATCTTTGGGGCCAGAAACTCTGAGGGAGGCTCAGGAATCTGCATTTATTTGTATTCCCATTTGGTATTTTCAGCTCACTATTTGAGAACTGTTGGTTGAGAACTTGAGGGACAGCAATGGAGATGTCAATTCAAGAACCACAAAACATTAAGAGTCTCACAGGTGGGAGACAAGATTAAGGAGAATGCCAAAAGAAGTATGGGATCCTAATTCACTCTGCAGACGAAGGTCAGGGAGGAGTTTGAGGAAATGGAAGAACAGTGTTCAGAAACAAGAAGGACCAGAACTGTGTGAAGAAGGAAGAGAGAAGAGCTGTCACTCAACTTTGAGAACATCAAAGTGCTTCAGCATAAGGATGGAGACAAAAGAAGACATTCAAAAAACTAGGAGTGAGAGGGTGGTAGAGAAATATAGACCCTGAAAATGGGGTTGCAATAAAATGATGATATGAAGGGGCATTGTTGTAAGAGATGGTTTTTCAACATGAGAAAAATCATGCTTGTCTGAAGTCTCATCGAGAATCACAAGACGTTGTCAGAGGTGGGAGACATCATACTGATACTGGGTCAAGGGGCAGCACAGAGTGGGCAGGGACTTATATTATTACCTTCTATTTGTTCTTTCTATGAAATTGCTATAGTTCAATAATAAGTGAAGTGTTTTCCAGTTATCTTTAAATCTTTAGTGATGATTGATAGAAGCTAGCCTTGAAGACACGAGCTGTTTTCAGTACTATAAGGGAATCCACATAGGCTGAAAATGACCCCCATTTCCCCACAGAGATACCCCTATCTTAATATCTGCATCCTGTGAATCAAACATTATATGGCAAAATTAAGGATTTTGAGATGGGAGATTATGCTGTATTAACCAAGTAATAAATGCCATCACACAATTGCATATAGAACAAAAGCAGATAATTTCTCTCTCACACATATGCACACATGAGAGGGTGAGTGTGAGTGAGGCATCATTGTGATTATGGAGGCAGAGATAAGAGTGACACAGTCACAAGCCGAGGAATACTCACAAAGCCATGATATGCAAGAGGCCTCCTGAGGGAGCCCAGTTCTGTGGACACCTTAATTCTAGCCCCATAAGACTCATTACAAACTTCTGATCTCAGAACTGTAAGAGAATAAATATGCACTGTTTTAAATCATGAAGTTTGTGATAATTTGTTACAGCAATCTTAGGAAGTTAATATAATGTTCCAAGATGTTGTGGGGGTGACATGGTGGACAAAGAAAGTATACTTTACGTCCCCCAGCCTGATACCACCTGAATTACCCTGGAGGTTAACAGTGGCACCCTTGAGAAAGGCTCCTTTGGCTGCTCTACTCCTTCCTGTCTTGATGGTTGGGAAAGAATGAAAGCGCTTTTCTTTTCCCACAGTGACTAATGGGGCTCGCTGTGCGATTAGAACTGTGTTTTACTGTACATTTTTTGGGTAAATTGTGGAACTCATTACTGTAATACTTGAACAAATTTAAACACCTAACTCACACTCCTCTTTTATTCCTTTCTCCCTGGGTGACTAACTGTAGATACTGTATAATGAAACCAAATAAACTGCATGAAGTGTGTAATGCCTACTTAATTCTGTCCCTATTCTCTAAATCAAGTGCTTCTCTTTTCTTTCTGATGAGAGTCAGTCATTTAACACATGCAGTAATGCCCATTTATCCACATTTAGTTACCTGGAATTAACATAGATGAAACTCAAGTCCAGTCAGATTGTCAGGACTCTGTGATTAATGGAGACAACCTTTATATTTGAGTAAAGATACAAAGTAGAAAATATAATGTTCTTTGATTGCAGTGATGCATCTTTACTTTCTTGGAGACTTTTTAAGAAGGAAACAAAGAAACACAAAAGTGTTTATACAGATCTGTGCAGTACACACACACCCAGCTACACATAAGCATACACAGCTGGACAATTAAAGAGACAGATAACAAGCATTGTTCAAACTTCTCCTCTTTCTTAAGTTGCCAGGAAGTGGTGGATGGACTATATTTTGTAGGTAAGGATGCTTTGGACTGGATGCCAACTGGTTTCAGAATCGCAAACTGGCTCATTCTTTTTAAAGAGATTTGTATCTCTTACCCTCTTAGACTACTGTCTTTCTTTAATTCATGTGAAACTTAAAGGAGTAAAATGCATAACCTGGTGAAAATAGAGCATGGCAAGATTTTTGTTGTTTTATAACTAAATAATTTGCAAACAAATTAACTGCTGTTACTAATTTTTTTAAACCAATAATCTTAACTTAATTGACTTGAGACATTTTTTAAAGTTCCCTTTTGCCTCCATCTTTTGTTTTATGATGCTATTTTGTGATCTACCTGGCCTAACCCAAATTGGACTGACATCTTGACTGTATTTTATGCAAGCTAATTCTTACATGCTTACCCATCTGATTTTAATAGTTTGGAAGGCTGGAATTATGAGTTAGGAGGAAGAAGCTGACTCTCTGAGTATTCATGCATTCAGCCCTGAACCCTTTTAAATTTACTCATCACTGTTTAGGGTGCATAATTCATGTCTCCATCAAGAAGCAATTGCTAGGATAAATTTTCCAAAAACGTGGGGAAAAAAGAAACCTAAAATGAATTATGCCTCAGGACTCCATGTGCTGAAATCACCCAGACTCCTTCCTTTCCTGATTACCTTTGTGTCTCCAAAGTCAAAGTCACTCACCAAGTGAAAATGGTCTTTTAGCTTTCTCAGTCTGACTCAGACTTTGTCTTTTTCTTTTTGCTTCTTCTGAGAGGTTTCTCCAGATTTGTCTCATGAACTTCTGACTTCTCCCATCTAGCTCGTTCCGGGAGGAGCTTTTCAGTATGTTGACTATCTTGATTGGACTTGTGAAGAATTCAAGTCGCTCTTTGAGTATGATTTCAGGCTATCAAGTGAGAAATGCTTCCTTATCTGGCTCACCCTTTCCGCATAACGGCAGCATGAATAATTAAAGGAAACTTTAAAAATGCTGCACCCACTTTTCCTGTGGACTGCGAAATTTAGGCAGTCACTAACTATAACGTGCCATCAATAATAGACCCGTCCACAAGCTGTGTTCCCAGATGGCCTGAACCAGCATGTTTTTAGCCATTGTGAAATGCAGAATTACTGTTGCGATTTGAACTGATTGTCTTACATGGGAAAAACCACCAAAAAACCCATTGGTAGGGCCTAGAACAAGAAGATGCAAGAAGTCCCTTAGTCTAACCAGTCTTTTTCCATTTTTTGAGTCGCTCCCAGACCTTAAGAGTCTTTGCATGTATGCCCAGGACCATGAAGCCTACAGTTGTCAAGTTTCCTTTACATCCTGTCACTCCACACAGCTGCTCTCAGTCATCCCTCAGGTGACCTAGTGTATCATCACAAGTATAGATATAAAAATCATCCTCATAAACCCCACAAGCAAGTGGGGGCCCTGTGGCAGGGACCTGGGTATGCACAGCATGTTCTAGATGGGAAAGTGGTCACAGGCTCTGGCTACTCTGACCTTATGGACCCATGAATTCTTTCACCTATAGAGATGTTCCGGCTGGGGCAAAGATAGATCAAGGCTCTGTGAATGCCCAGGACTTGGGGCATGCCTCCAGGTTGCCTGGTGGCACTACAAGAAAGAGAATTTTTTTTTCTAGATTAAGTAACAGTTTATCCGCTTCACAATTTAAAACTCTTCCTTCATCTCTTGTTTTTTTTTCCTTCCTCTCTCTGTCTCCCCTTATTTTCTCTCTCTTCTCTCTCTCCCTCCAGCTCAGTCTTGCTCTTCGTCACTATGCTTCGACTCCCTTTCCCCTCTATTTAGCAGTCTCCTCTTCCAGAATCTTGCAGTTTGGATGCATACAGATGGTTGAGCTTTGGCTCTTCCTCACTAATGTGTAACTCTAGGATTTTTGTATTCAGTAGGTAACACAGGTGAACCTGGAACAGAAGGAAGTCAGCTTGTGTAGTTAGGAGACATTTTTCCCATATGCCCCATAAGACATTCTTTTTAGTCTTCGGTTTCCAAGTTGGATGAACCTAGCCTCTGCCATCTGCCATGTTGCCTTTGTTATTAATAAACTTCCTTTTTATTGGCTCTGTCTCTCATGGCACAGAATCTGCTGGGTAACACATGCACACTGGACCCAAACACTTTTAAGGGATAGGAGACTAAAAATTGCATGGTAGTAGAAATGTAAAGCTTTTTACTTGACTGACATGATAAGAAGTGATAAGGAGGATGGAAAATCCCTATATCAAAAAAAAAAAAAAGAAAATCCCTATATCATGAAATAATGAAAGATTCAATTTCAAAATGCTATCAGTATGGTGTTAAAATATAGGATGGCATATGTCCAGGACATATTGGGAGAAGCAAAAAATATATGCAGACACTGTGTAATTTGTCATTTCTTTCTATTAAGTAAAAAATGTATTATGAAGAAACATTAAGTTTTAGGCACTGTACTATTCAAACTCTCGATCTGTGCTTTCTACACAGTAGTCATTAGCTATATGTGACTGTTGAGTCCTTGAAATGTGGCTAGTTCAAAATGAGAAATGCTATAATTATAAAACTCACACAGGATTTTGAAAGAGTTGGTGTTAAAAAAGCTAAAAATCTCATTATTATTTCATATTACTACATGTAGAAATATTCATACTCTAGATATATTGGATGAATGAAATAAAATATTTTATTAATAATAGTTTTATTTATTAATTTTTTATTACTTTATTAATTATTTATTAATAATTACTTATTATTAATAACTATTTATTAATAATAGTTCCACATGACTCCTGATTCCTTTGAGGTTTTTTTTAAGTACTCAGGGGAACTTAACCGTTGAGCCACATTCCAAGTACTTTTTATTTTTTATTTTGAGACTTTTGAGACAGGGTCTTGCTAAGTTGATTAGGACCTTACTACGGCGCTGAAGCTGGCTTTGAACCTGGGCTCTTCCTGCCTCAGTCACCTGTGCTGCTGGGATTTACAGGCAAGTGTCACCAGGCTCAGCTGATTCCTTTGTTTCTCATGCAGCTCATCTCATATTTTCTTTATCTTGAAAGTGGTGGTGAAGAGGAAATTTGTGTGTGTGTATATATATATATCCCCCTGTGTAGTAAACTCGTTCATTGTGTTCTGCTATAATAAAGTTCCACAGACTGGATAGTTTGTAAAGGCCAGAAATATATTTTCCATAGTTCTGGAGATGGGAAGTTCAAGATCAAGTCACCAGCAGTTTTGATTTCTGTTTGCAGGATGGAGTATTGTTGCTGTGTCCTTTGGAGAGGAGGAAAGTTACGTGCTCATGTGGCAGACAGTAAATGAGGTTGAACCCACTCTCCACAGCCCTTTTCATGAGGTTATTAACCCATCCCTGAGGGTTCTACTGCCCTTTAGTTCCCAAGTTTGGTGACTTAAGATTCTAACAAATGAATTTTAGAGGGAACAGACATTCAAACAGCTGCATATAGAGTGTTATTTGTATATATAACCATAGAAACTTATTTATATATAAATATATAAAGTATAACTATATGAGGTATATATAAATATACATAAAAGGAAATATTCTAATATCTATGAGATGTCTCGTCTTGGAGGACAGGTAACTGAGGAGCTTCATTTTTGCTGCTATTAAATGACACACAGTTTCTCATAGCTTTGAAAAGAATGGAGTGACCAAATCATGATCAGAACTACTCGGTGGCCTGTCTCATTCCCAGATGGTTGTGAGGATCCCGTCTATCATTCTCGTCCTGCTTAAAGATCACTCTTCATAGCAGCTTCCCTGAATATCCTAGCTCAAGGCTGCCTGCAACTCACTTCTAATCACTCTTGCACAATTTCAAGTTCTTTGTTAACACTACCTTATCAGAAATTACCTGGCTTGTTTTCTAGTTTGTTTTCTTTCTCCCCTACTAGAATGTAAGCCACACAAGGACAACAGCAGTATCTAAACTGGTTATCGCTGTATCCTGAGTACCTAACCTTGGCAGTGACCATGATTCAGGGTGGGTTATAAAGTCTTTCAATAAATGTGACACAGTTGATTTTCTAACTGCTTGTGCACTGTATAGTGGCTTGACATAGTGATGCAACCAAATAAGGTCATATCCAAAGACCTATTGAAGATTTTAGTATTTTATTTATTTGAGTGCTAAAAAGATTTGCACTTTTAATGTCAGGGTTGATAATGTATCAAGTTCTAGAGCTGTCTTGGCTCCACGGTTTGGGGCTCATTAATATAAGTTTTAGGCTTAGTTGTATCTCAGAAGCAAGGTATTTATTTATTTATTTATTTATTTTTTTTTAAGAGAGAAGCAATCTTTATTTAGTTTTCCATGTGACTTTCATTCCTCAGACACTTCATTGCATACGTGGTGCTGGGGTTTGAACTCACGTCCTCGTGCTTGCCAGGCAAGCGCTGTAACCGCTGAGCCACCGCTCCAGCCCCAGAAACAAGGTATTTAAATTAGATGATTTTCCAATAGTATGTAGCTCTGAAATTCCATGCTATGGATTTCATCAACTGGTTGAACATTGGGTATCACTTTGAAACTGAAGTTTCTCTGCTTCTGCTGGCAGATGGGGATCTGCTTAAGTTGAAGGCCTCTACAGCTGAGAAAGCCCTTTTTAGTGTTAGCAGCTAATCAAAGCAGGGAATATCTGCTGGTGTCAGCTCTGAGGGTTGCAGATACTTTTCCAATTCTATAGAGCAGTGTTACAGCTCCAGTGTTGAAGCAGACCATAGTAGCTCATTCTCAATTCCTTTCCATGTTCTGGACTCACAAATCTGAAGAATGAAATTCATGGACAGTGGAAGTCAAGAATGAAAGGAGTAGGCCTGGCAGGATGGCACATGCCTATAATATCAGATCCTCAGGAGGCTGAGGCAGGAGGATTACAAGTTCAAAGTTAGCATCAGCACATTTGTGAGGTCTAAAGCTACTTAGTGAAACCCTGTCTCAAAATGCTGAGCAAAGTTAGCCAAACCCACAGACTCAAGGGTCGAATGTTTTACCTCATTTTTGGAGGCTAGAGCAAACCCGTGGCTTGGATGAAAGGTTGCCAAACTGATGTATTAGACCCAGCAAAGACGGACAAATACATAATCTAGGGAAACCATAGATATGTGATGGAGGAGAACAAATGAGGGGAAAATGGAGGGGGAAAATTGAGAGGGTTCTAGGGAGACAATCAACAATGCAGCATACTCTTTACACTCCCTGAGAATCTGAATAATACTTATGCAATCATTAATTCTGGAAAATTCACAATCTAAGCATTGATATATTGCTGGTTGGAGTGATATATAGGAGAATCAAGAGACTGGGGTTTGGTGATGTGGGGGGTAATTCTGGTCTAAGAACAAATGCATATCATATTGTTACTTTTATACATTTATGATTGTATGATAAATCCTTAATAAAAAATGTAAAATAAAACAAAAAACAGAAAAAAAGAAAGAAAGAAAAGATAAAGGAAAGGGCTGGGGATGTAGCCAGTGTTTAAGCACACCTGGGTTCAAAAAAAAAAAAAGAAAGGAATAGGCTTTATTCAAGTAGCAGAACAACCCTCCAGAGGAGAGAGGCCACCTGACAACAGGTTGCAGCTTGTGTTCCAGTTGAGGGATTTATGTAGTTCTTGAATCTACACTGTTGGTCTAAATTTATGCTAAACAGGCTTTGGAAGTTATCAATGTTATTGGTCAAACTTTATGCTAATCAGGGCTTAGAAAGTATTAACACTATTGGTTGGCCCTTGAGTAACTTTTGTGCAATCTCCACATGAATCTGCCCCTATTTCTGTTTTCCCACGCTCCTGGGCCTGGCCCAGGCATGGCAGAGTCTGTGTACTCTGGCTCCCCTTGCTTGAGGCCAGCCTAGGCATGGTAGTGTCTATAGCCGGAGCTCTCTGCCCACGTTCTGGTCTGCCTAGCAGCCACTCCACTGCTCCAGAACAAGAGTTTGGATTCAACTTTAGTCATCATATAATAAAAGGACAGAGTTTTGAGAGTAAGTATCACTGGTTAATCTGGGATAAAAGATGGCCAGATTGGTGGAATCACATAAAAAAAGGACTCCAGGCTCCATTATGCTAGGTGTGAGGACAGGGGTCTAAAGTGGAATGTTTTCTATTCTCCACTTTACATTTATAAAGTAACTGTGTGTATATGTGTGAATGTTTTCTTTCTTTCTTTCTTTCCTTTATTCCCTCTCTTTTCTATTATTTCATGGTATTTTTTCTTTGTATATAGAGAGAATAGGACAAATGAGCAATTGTGCTATGCTTTGGATGAGGAACTAAATAAATTATGGCAGGAAATGCATGAAAGACATTTAGGAAGAGAAAAATAGCAAAGAGCTCCAAGAATAAAGCAACAAGTCCTTGAGACACCCTGAGAAGCGCTGTTCAGTTTCCAAGATGACGGCAAAGCTGTGAAGGGTGCATGTGAGAGTCTTGAAAAGGACAATTTCTCTCCAAATGTGTGGAGATAAATTTTTCTATAGGTCTCAACTTTTGGCATCAGGTGGCCTTCTCAGGATTTCAATTTGTTTTTATAGACACTTCCTGATGAAGACCTAGTCTCTCTTCTTCATTGTTTATAATGGGGCATTCGAATATCTGGATGCACGGTGACCGAGCATCCGAATGAGCAATACTCTCAATAATTCTTAAACTCTGCTGATGGGATGCAATGCTTAAGCCATGAAAAAAAAAAAGAAAATAAAAAAGGAGGAGAAAAAGATGTCCTTGTTTAGGAGGAGCTGGCACAGAGCAGGAGTGTTGCTTCTCTTTGATGTAGTGGCAGAGAGGGGCCACTGGCAGGTTGAGCATCTAGACAGCTAGTAAAGGGAAGAGAGAAAACTTTTCAAGACTTTCATTTATCTTGTTTTGTGATGTTCGAGTTCTTGAAGAGTTCAGGTATTATCACAGCCTTCTGTTACAACAGGAAGCACCATCTGCTGAAGCATTCTGTAAGCAATATAACATCTCTCCAGAGAGAGTTTAGCATTCAATTCACAAAGAAGGATGGCAGGGACTTGTAAACAAAAGGAAACAACTGAAGCAGAGAGGAAGGGGCTGTGCTGTAAACATTCAATATGTTTCTTTATAGCTGAGAAACCCTGTAATGCTACAAAACCCTGGCAGAATTCTCTGATGTATTAATTGTTTTCTTTTGTGTGTGTGTGTGTGTGTGTTTTAAGCCTCAGTATTACAAAGCTGCCTCTTCTAAAACACTACTTTTGTTTTGATTTTTTGTTTTGTTTTGTTTTGTTTCTTGACAAGCCATTTCTCCTAGATCAGGTGGGTCATGAGTGTTTATTGGTAAGAACAAGTTTTAAATAATAATAATAATTTAAAAATCTTACAAATTCTGTGCTTTGAATATGGCAGTGTGTTTGGGGGGAAGAAACACTAGTGGTACATCAAAGGCTGGGAGTAGCACGCAATATAATATTAGCAGAAAAACTTTCCTCTTGAAAGCTTTGGTGTTTTGTCATCGGAGAAGGAACTGACACAATTTATGTGGATGCCGAATTAATTGAAAATGCTGCCTTGTACCATGAAGGAGGGTCCTTAAACTAGTCTGCATTGATGGAAGATTAAATGTTTGAGAAAAGTGGTCTCTGTTTTTCTGTAGTTCATTTTGTCTGTGATAAAATCAGACAGTGTGGGGGGATAGTTAATAATTGTACAGTGGAAAGACATCAGACATTTTGCTTAATTCAATTCTTTTAGTAGAGTAGGAGCTCCAAGATGGTGTCAGCAAATGACTAATTTGGGGACAAATTCATATTAATAAAAGTGCCCCCAAATTCAGATGCTTCCTTGATTAGATACTTTAGTTGCCTATTTTACAAAATATTCAGTATGTAACTATAGTTTGTATATACTAGAAAATTTACAGTAGTATTGACCATAATTTAAAACCTTTACCTTAGAATCTAGACTGCAAATTGCAAAATTATAGGGGGAAAAAACACCAAAACTTAAGCAACTCTGCCCCCCCAAAAAAGTAAAATTCTTATTGCTGTATCATTATATGAGCCAATGACACTGCATGTATATGTGTCTGTGTGTGTGTGCACACATTTGAGCACTGCACCTCAATAATTGTTTTATCTGATAGTCTTTAGTACCTTTTTAGAAATTATATTGGCATAATTAAAACAAGTTTCATTATTTGCTACTTCCACTCCATATAATAGATCACTACCACTTTAGCAGTGGACCATTAGGCAATACAGATTGGATTGTTTTCCCGTAGATTTGTCGGTTTACTGCTTTAAAAAGAATTAATCACCTGTCTTACATCTTTCCTTGTAACTCAGCTTGCTTCCACTGGGAGCAACTCTACTTTTTAGAATCACAGAATGTCATTGGAGAAAACCCCTCCTGAACTGGATAAAGGAACCTGCAATATTGTTTATAGAGTTCCTGGAAGCATTCTTCTGGTTATTTTAGAAGTCTAGCAGAGCATTCTAGGTGGATATGTACCCTTTCAACAACTTGTGAAGTAACTGCTCCTAGAGACCAGCTTGATCCTAGTTGCAAAATAATCACTTAGCAATTTGACTTTTCATCTTAACTGATTCCTGCATTTGTTGTCTGTCTGCCCTCTGTAGGTATGTGATTTGAAAACTTCTAGTCTACATTACATATAGACTTGTTTGTCATTTATTACAAAGAAGAGCAAGACTTAGGCATTCCTTGATTCCTGATGATAATGTGTGTGTGCATGCAAACACAATATATTATGCATGTATACTTACATACACATATATCCAGACGTTGCCCCATGATGTGGATGTGTAATATTATAGGTATAGAGAACATGTTTTATCACATGACTACTGATTTCTTTTATAAGTCAATTTGCCATTTCTAGAAGTTTTAAAAAATCACATATAAAATATTATAATCTCTTATGTAATTATGAGAGAATGGATTCCACAATAGGATTCATTTGTTCACTCAGTCACTCAACATCTTTAGTGTGCTTGTTGAAAATCTATTATATATTGGGTATTGAGTTCAGGCACTGTGATGAACTTTCAGAATACTATTAATTTGATAACAGTTTATTGTTTTTTTTCACTTTGTAAACAGATATAGGAGTGAGATGGCATAGCCAAGGGAATAGCATTTAATTATGTCCCTCTATTCTCTTGTCTAGCATCATTTCCTAGTAGATGACATTTAAGTCATCAGTTAGCTCTATGTATCTTTACTCAGCATGTGTCCCTAAGGCTAGTGATCTGCTATATCCCCACCAAGACACTGATCTCTGAATCCTCCTGTTAAGAATCATTGGAGTTCTTTCAAAGAATAGGGTTCTGAGCATTCTGACTTTGACTATGAGACTGGGAGGTCCATTGATACCTCCTTGTGTAAGAGACACTTCCTCCTGGTCACCTGACTTGCGGAAAGAACTTCACTAGCTGGTGCTCTGATCCCTTCATTGAGAGGGCATTAAGTGACTCACTTAAGGCACTACTGATGTGGTAGAGTAGTGATTACCCATACATGGCCACATCCAAATCCTCAGAATATGTAGATAGATATGTTAGCTTACATAGTGATGGGGAATTTACAAATGTGACTAAGTTAAGGATTTTGAGACTGAATCATCCAGTCCGGTTAAATGTAATCACAAGGGTCCTTCTTAGAGGAAGGAGAGGGTAAATTAGAAAAGGAGATGTGATGGACAATGGAAGTATTTGTTGGGTTGAAGCACTTGGAATGTGGAGGAAGGGGGCCCATGAGAAGGCAGGGGGCCTATTGGAAAGGGGAAAAAAAACATTTTTTCCTTGAATCCCAGGATGTAGCCCTGCCAGCACCTTGATTTCAGACTTTCCTACTTGTGGAACCGAAAGAAAATGCACGTATTTTGTTTTAAGCCAATATGTGTAAGATATTTTGTTTTAGCACCAATAGGAAACTAATAAAGCTAGGTAATCACTTTGTGAACAACTTTCAGAAATCTTGTCTAGCTGCAGGCAAAGATCTCAGTTCTCTGTCCAGAGACTGGGCCTATTGGACCCACAATTTGTTCACAAAGCCTCCTTAAAACCAGATTCTTGAATATCCCTCACCACTAGAAACCTATGAATACTCTTTATCTTGGACAGGGTTTTGGTGATAAGTAGCTTATATTTTTCCCTATCTATGTGCTCATTATTTTTTTTAAATTAAGGAATAGGAACAGAAATACTATGGATTCCTCTGAATAAACCAAGCCATCAAGAATCACAGACTGGCATATGTAAGTGTGAGATAAGCATCTGCATAACTTTTGCATCTGAGTCTCTCCATATCATCTGCAATTCAACTTTATAACAAAAGCATTTTTTTCCCTTCTTTGTGAATATGTGAAACTGGCCTCAGATTCAGGTCTCAGAGTGTCTGAAATTCCTTGTTTTTTTTATGGTACTACTAAGTGGACTGGAGCTTCCTAGGAACAAGAGTCTATGATGAGAAGTGTGTTAAGTGCTAATGTGGAGAAATGTTTGAGTTTTAGGCATTAGCATCCTTCTATCATTAAAGGGAGTTACAGTTTTCTTGCTATTGTTCCCTGTATTTCTAATTTGTCGGACTCCACAGAGAGGATCATCATGGTACCTCATAGTGAATGATTTCTAATTACTTGTTGAGACACAAGATTCCAGAGGTCTTGAAACAAAATTACTCTCATAAACCATATAAACCATTTTCTGCATCCTCTGTCTATTCCATGGTTTTGATTTGGTTTTGAAACTCCTGGCACAATGAGGCTAAATAAGTGATTCCACCTAGAAGTTTGGGACAATGCAGAAATGTCTTTGAAGAATCCAAAACACCATTGGCTTCTTTGAACACCCAAATGCATGTATTAATCACTGAAAATATTAGCCATTTGTGTACATCAAACCCAAAACTTCCTCTTTCAGTGTTACTGAATTTAGAGGCATTCAAATGCAAGGAAGCTGAGTGAATTTTCCATATGCCCTAAATGGTGAGTGGTTCAATTTCCCATTGCAGACATCTAGCACTAATGTCTAGGCCATTCCATAGCATTGGTAGATTTAGTGAAAAAATTTTCCTTGGAAGTTTTTAAGATCCACAGCAACATTATTTTTCAATTGATGCATTATAATTATACATAAAAAGAAATTCATTATGCCATATTCATGAATGCACATAATCTGCTCAACCTCCTTCCCTAGTACATTCACATTACCTCCCCAGATCCACTTATATCACTCTATTGATCTCCTTTCTTTTATTATTATTTTAAATAGTATGTCATCTTTATATATACAGGCAGGATTCATTTTTTTTTGTACTGGGGATAAATTTTTTTTTGTACTGGGGATTGAACCCAGGGATGCTTTACCATTGAACTACATTCCCATTTCTTTTTATTTTATTTTTATTTATTTTTTATTTTGAGACAGCATCTTCCTGTGTTGATGAGGGTCTTGCTAAATCGCTCAAGCTGTCCTCAAACTTGCAATCCTCCCATCTCAGCCTCCTGGGTCTCTAGGATTATAGTATGTACCACTATATACAGTTATTTTTTGATATTCTTGCTAAAGGGCAGGTTTTTTTTTTTTTAAAGAGAGAGGGACAGTGAAGGCAGAGAGAAAAAAAATCAATTTTATTTAGTTTTTCATGTGGCTTTCATTGCTCAGACACTTCGTTGTTTACATGGTGCTGAAGTTTGAACCTGCATACTCACATATGCCAGGCAAGTGTCTTAACTGCTGAGTCACTGCTCCAGCCCCTAGTTGTAGGTGTTTAATTCACATAGAATATTAGTCAGCTTTCTGTTACTTTAGCAAAGTACATGAGATAATTAACTGAAAAAGAGAAGATTTATTATTACTCATTGTTCTGTAGTTTCCAAAGCAAGATCGGGATTGTGGGAGGGTTCCCATGACTCTGGGCCTCAAATGGTACAGAGTATCATGATGGGGACATGAAGCACAGCAGAACCAGTCACTTCATCAGCCGGGAAATGAAGAGAGGAAGAAGGGGCCAGGGTCCCACAATCCTCTTTAAGGTCACACCAATGACTGAATGAACTCCCGTAAGACCCCATCCCCTGAAGGTCCATAGAATCTTCCAAAAGTATCACCCTAGGGACTAAGCTGTCCACACATGGAGCTTTGGAGGACACTTATTCAAACCATAGCAATTCTTTTATCCACTCTCTCATCTTTTTCTCCTCTTCCCTGTGTCCTTGAGTTAACACATATTAATTGGGTCAGTGGGTTCCTTTGTCAAGATGTTTGTTTTCTTTTGTCTTTCTTCTTGCTGGGTTGTATCCCTCTTGGTGTTTACTGTGTTGCTCTACTTAAGAATGTATCTCATGCTCTACTTAAGACTATCTCATGCTGGTAGCCCAATCCTAAAAATACAGCTACCATGTTTTCTCTAGGTTTATGAACTCTTTTTTTTCTCAGTGCTCTTCAGGATGATAAGGAATCCCTACTGTTGCTAGCTGGAGTACTTCATTACTCCTTGTTAGTTTCCCTTAATCCTGCCCACAACTTTGTAAATATCCCTCATTCATTAAACTTTCCTTCATTAATTGGTTTGAAAGCTAGATGATAAGTTCAAGTGAGAAAATTGAGGAATGCCATTCAAAACTCTTTCTGGTCTGGCTTTCAGATCTTAATCTGGTCACATCTGTCAATGCTTTTCATTTGCAGTCTCCACCCGCTCCTCTGAGAAGTCATGCTGGAGTCATATTCAGGAAGTGCGAGTTATAGCCTACTGAAGTCCTCCTCATTACTCATGTACACCAAATGCTACCCCATTCACTGGACTTGTGATCCCACTCCATAGTCAGAATTAAAGCCGCCTTCTTCCCTGATGTTGATATCAAATGAAATGATGAAAGTATTATTGCTTTTGAACTTCTCTGCTGTTATTTGTCTGCTGGTCCTCCTTCTCAAGCTGCCTGCTCTGCAAGGGCAAGTTGTCCATCTTCCTGAGGTCTGGAAATCAGTCCACAGGCAGGTGAGCAAAGACTATCTTTAGTTGATGAATGGGCTGGCAGGATGAACATGCAATCATTTGGTGGTTAATATTGCCATCTGAGACAATAATCCAGACCATTTGCTTTTGTCATTCTCACCTGAACCTTTGCTATATAAATATAAGGCTGGGGAGGGGATTTGAAATGAATCAATTTTATTTATCATGAACAATTCTGGTGAAAACCTCTATTAAAGAAAAGGCTGAAACTTTTCAAGGGTAAACCCTGTTTCTGGATTCAGTACAGAAAATCAAGGGCTCTTTCTTCCATTGACAGTGGCTTTCAAGCACTAACTTTTGCTTGAACTCCAGAATAGCGTTTGCTTTAGTGATGGGGAAATATAGCTTGTCTTGAGTTGGTGGAAATAAAGAGGCCATATGGGGCTCTTCTTAGAGAGAACTTCCTTTTGTCAGCGGCAACCTTATTTCCAGAGAAGAGCTCCTAGAGAGGAGATGATTGTTATGGAGTATAGAACAGGTTGAAGGGGCCACTTGTCCCTGGAGCCAATCCAGTTTGGCAGGTCATGGTGTTAACTCTCCTTTTCATTCCTTTTGCTCGCTTAACAGGTGTGTCTTCCCTCAGTAAGGTTGATCCCCTGTTTTATTCTAGCATCAAGCACTATCCTAACAAATTTTCAGTAATTAGATCTGTCTTCCTTCTAACTGGATGTTTTGCATGAAGGTAAACATTAACTGTTTATTGCCAGCACAGATTCCCAACATGTGAATTAGAGAGCAGCTGTTTGCCCCTAGAGCCTCTGGACCCGAAGGCTCTATATTGGCTTTCTTTATTACTTGATCAGCACTGTCACTAATGCAAATCTATCTCCCACACGAGGAGCGACATTAATTTTATGTTGTTTACGTACTCTTGCCATAAGGTTAAGCAATTTCTACTATTAAGCTTGATGAAATTGCATTACCTTAATGAAATGCACTTTACTGATAAAGAAGAATGTCACTTTCACAAGTGGAAGCACTGTTAGCAAATTTTTACGAGAGAATTCCCAAAATCATATCTTAATTGCTTGGACAGCTGTGTAGTTTACATAACGAGCAAACAATGCCAAGGTTTTTTATTTCCTTTGTCAGCTGTACTGGATGTTAGTATGCATGGTGGACCTTTTTTGGGCCTTTTATTACTTGATTGCAAATCATTCTTCATTGTTGCCCAAATTTATGGAAGGACATTGCTCCCTGAGGTGCCATTTCCTTTCAGGTCTGTAACTGAACATGACTGATGGTGCCAGAGTAACAGTTGCTTATTACTGCGTTCACTGAGCTGTGATTGCTCCAATACTTTATGTTGGCAGATGTGTTTCCCTAGGAACAGCATCTCTGAGACAGAGGTCATTGATCAAACCCCCTCTGGCTGTTCCATTATGTGCAAATTATTGCTAAAAGCAGAGAGGCTGCAAGGGAGGTGGTGTATACTCATTGCAGATATCAGGGAGGGAAGTCCAAGGGAAAAAAAAAGCAAGTGTAATGAAGCAGAGAAAAATTCCACCTAAACTAGAACAATATTTTTATAATGTGAATTAATAGGGAAAATGGGGAAAATAAGTGACTTTGAAAAGCACACAATGTGAGAAGAGTCAGGTTTTATCATTCTGGAGCAACCTCTAAAATTGGGCTGGCTGACAACATCCTTGGCTGCTGTGAAGGCTAGAAGGGGGCATGTGTGTGGGCTGCACCCAGAGAACTGTTGTCCTAATTGTGTAAAGATTAAGGGAGTTAAGTGGCCAATGCAGAGCACGCTCTTTGGTCCATTTCTGGCCAAATGTTTAGGAAGTGCTGGAGACATACATGGGGCATATGCAAACATACTCCTTGTCTCCTCATCCCCCAATTTCTCAGGGCAGGGATGAAAGTACTAATGGATTGACTAGTAAATGAGAAGTACTCATACATACAAGCTCCTGTGCTCAGTCTTGGTCCAGCAAGACATGTTAGTTTCCAGCTTAGCTACATCAGCAACTCTTCCTGGCAGATTTCTGTTCCAGGATAGATGGATGGTCCTCCATATGGGTGTTTTTCTCTATCTTTTGCTAGCTTCAGTGCAACTATAGGCTGGCTCTGGTATAATAGGTAACCTGCATACCCAGTACTGGACTTTCCTAGCTATAGACCGATGCCTCATTATTCATACTGACATGCTTTTTAGTATTGGCAAGACTCACCTTTTCATTATTGCAACTCTCCTCATCTGTACCATCTTTACTTACATGGAGCCAGATTCTTCTTAGGGTTTAATCCAACCACCTGACATATAGAAGATTCTTCCTGAATAATAGATGCAAATTCTTAGGATATTGAAGTAGCCTTTATGATATGGTTCGAGTCCCTCATAAACATTTTATTTCATCCAAGGCTAATTTTATGTAACCCCATCATAATCTCCAAGGAAAGATGAAGCTTCCTCACTTGCACACATGATTGGTACTAGAGGGCTAGGCAGAGCTTTGTTTAAGTGATTGTTCATGTTCTCTATTATTGGCAAGCAGACTTGCCACCCTTCTTCTCTGGTGATAGTTGTAGTCAGAGTGATGAAGCTGTTTATATTTTTAACAGAAGAATGTTCTTCAAAAAGAGGTAAAAGCATGACTTTCAGGCATACATAAAATAAATACACTGAAAGATTTTAACTCACTAATTTTGTGAGGAAACTAACAAGATGTTAGGAATATTTTAAAGGAGAATCCAAAGAAGAGATGCATCTATGGATCAAGAATACTGTTGAAATGAATTTACAAATGTATTATGGAGGATTTAATTTAATTTGCATAGCTGTAGATAAGAATTATTGTCAAGCTTAATCTCAATGGAGTTATGAAAGGACTAGTCAAAATCAATCTCATATCTTTATGTGTAGAGATAGTCTCTGGCATTCCATTGAAAGGAAAATATTTACTACATTTATTTAAATTAATGGAGTCAGACAACGTACAACTCCATCATAACTCTTGCAACCTGTCTCCCAGAGTCCTGATCTGAACTCATCTGTTGAGTGGCTAGTATTCTTTCATCCTGAGCCAAACCTGTGTTGCCTCACTATAACCTGAAATGCCTGCCTCTTTGCTTACCATGTTCATTTTCTCTGTGCCTTTGTCTTTGCCATTTTCTCTGTGCCTTCTTTGAATTTCCTTAAGCTACAGTTTCACACAATAAAATGCTTATAATCTTTTTAGCAAATACCCTTGACAATTGTTTTAGTCAGTTTTTTGCTGCTGTTATTAAAAGACCCGATAAGAACAATTTTAGGAGGAAAAGGTTTATTTAGGGGCTCCCAGTTTCAGAGGTCCCAGTTCATAGAAGGCCAGCTCCGTTCCATGGATCTTGAGGTGAGGCTGAATAGCATGGCCAAAGGCATGGCGCCAGGGAGAAGAGAGAGAAACTGCACACCAGATACAAAATATATATATTCCAAAGGCACATTCCCAATGACGCACCTCCTCCAACTACAGCCTACCAACCTGCAATTACCAGTTAATGCCTATCAGAGGGATTAATGCTGACTGTGTTAAAGCTTTTGTAGCCCAATCATTTCACCTCAGCCCTCCTGAGTTCTCACACAAGAGTTTTTGTTTGTTTGTTTTGTTTTTTGTTTTTTAAAGAGAAAGGGACAGAGAGAGAGAATCAATTTTATTTAGAGTTTCATATGGCTTTCCTTGCTCTGAGACTTCGTTTTGTACATAGTGCTGGGGTTTGAACTCACATACTCATGCATGCCAGGCAAGCGCCATAACTAATGAGCCACCACTCCAGCCCACACACTTGAGCTTTTCAGGGACACATCACATTCAAATAATAATAATAATATTACTTCCAGGAGTTCATCACCAGTTTGCCCCTTTCCTGAACCTTATTTCACTTTTACTGTGTTGACAGTGATTAACATTATCTTAGTTATGGAAAACAGCATGGTTAATAAATCCCCCACCCTTTTGTGTTTCAGGGAATAGCTTCCTGCAAGGAGCCACCTTTATCCAAATGATACACCTTATTCTTGGAGTATTCTCCCTACTGCAATTGTTGGGCAGGCTGTAGGTAACTTTACCCACCCTAGTTCCTCATTGGGATTTTCAGCTGGGTCTGGAAACTGAATTTACACAGGGAAGATTAATAGGATAAAATCAAACAAATGTTATTAATTTTTGCATGCAATTAGGAACTCTCACAAGAGTGTGAAAACCCAAAGAAATGGTCAAAGCAGAAAGTTTGACACTTTTTAGCAAAAGAATTGTAAATTTTGTGATGAAATGTCAAGAAAAATAGGTCTGGGATAGGTATAGTAAATTCCAGGGGACTCATTAGGAGATATATAAAAGGGTATAAAGCTAATGGAGGTTAAGGGTTATATTAGTAAGTTTATTTATGTGGGTCCATTGCAGTATCAGTTCTCAATCACTAGTTACAAGGGTTATCTTCTGTTGCTACAAGGTGGGTAATGTTTCTCAAAGAAATTTTTATGATTTGCTATAGGTAAGGAAGGGATGTTTAGCTAGTCCTTTCTACAACTACTTCTTCTCAAGTGCCTTCAGCTCAAAAATATTTACATCAAAGGGGCATGTTCTGTGGTGACATATTCTATTTATCTTCCAAAGAGTCCTCCCACCACCCCATTGGAGTAGCTTCCCACTCCCTATTAGAATAATCTTTCTGAATAAAATCTCTATTTACCTAAGTGTGGTTTTGTTCTTTGGCACCAAGCTCTCCAACATAATTTATTACTTACAGATTGCTTTATCAGTATTGTTTTATGTACATCTTTGATTTTTCCCCTCAAAGAACTAGTGGCAACTTAGAAAATAAAAAAGTAAAGTAAATTATTAAGAGAATCAGGTGAAAATAACATAAGGCTCAGAAAATGATAGATCTATAGATAGAGAATAACAGCTAAATATATATATATTACATAGGGTAAATTACCTATTTGGTCAGGCTTCCTGGTAGATAAAGGAAAAAGGTAAAATATTTCAGTTATGGAATACATGGGGTCTCCCCCCAAATCAACCCATTGTACAGAATTCACACTCATCAGCATTTGTATTCCAACTAGACAGCACCTACTAAAAAGCAAATAATTAGAACTCTTTGAGGGTGCTTGGACAGAAAAAAGATGGCTTACCTGGATAGGCCTATAAAGGACCGGAAGTGGTTCTGTGAAGGCACAAGGTTTGGAAATGTTTCCATATGCTTCTATGAGAAAGCTATGGGGAGAGTTAAGGAGTTTTAAAAAAAATCTCTTCTTTAAAGAATCTCCCTGATATTTAAAAAAACATATAAGTGATGAATAATTCATTGCTATTCTAAAATTGAGTATGAATTTGATACAAAATATTAGGAAAATAGCATGAGTCTTTTCTCGGGGGGGTGTGCATATGTGTGTGCCTGTACATGTGTGTGTTGAAAGCAATAGATAAATACGGAGGATTCGGAAGGCATAGTGGCAAAGTTCTCTTAAGAACAGGACCAGATTTTTTCCCCCTCATTTTCTTGCTAGTCTTGGGCCATTTCACTGCTAATCTACACATCCATCAAACAAACAGGAAGGGGAAATGGAGAGCTGAATCATAAATCTGTCAATTTCGTTATTCTTGGCAGTCCAGGTTAAAGTATTTGGTGGGGGCAGAGTTTGAAACAAATGACAAAATTAGATTTCCTGATTGTGGGAACATTGTTGTGGATAATTAATCAAATGTTTGAAATGCTACACTTACATCAGATTTATGGCTTTCCCAGGTGTTCTAGGGAGTTGGAAGACATTGTTTTCCACTGAAATCTAGTCAGCAAACTTGCTTTTCTTGAAGATTTTCATGCATTTTGTATTATCAAGGTGGAAAGAAATAGCAAACCCCTTAGAGTACCTGGGGAAATAAAATATAGTGGGTATGAATTTCATAGGCCGCAGACTCAGATTTTAGAAAAGGAACCTATGCTTCTATTTCACAACCCTTCTTGTCTTCAGTGCAGAAAACTTGGTCTTCCTGATTCAAGATAATCAGTCAACTTTACTTTTCAGGCATTTCAAGAGAAACAATCTTAAAAGCAGGGTTCTTATACTACCATTCCTACTCCAATGTAGCAGCTACATTCTGGGGGATTTGGAGCTCCATGACTTCTAGAAAATGGGACACCTGGAGCATGATGGTCCTCTTTTCCCTATGGCTTCTCTGTAGGGCCTTAGCTCTCTTTCAACTGTGCCCCGTTATATGAGGCACAGGGATCCTCATATCTGATATCTCCCTAAATCTATGCAATATTCTCATGAACCCTAAACTAACTTCACCCAGGGCTTTGATTCTAGGTGGAATGTGGCCTCCTTTCTGACTTTAAAATGCTCTTCTGTCCTGTAGACCACCTTTCTTACTTTAGCAATTTCTTTCCTTTTGTATCAAAAATCGATTTTTTCACAACCAAAATTTCCTTCCCAAATGCACTATTTATACTATTAATTATATGTACTTAATGAAATTAAAATAAAGGATTTGGGCTCTTAGATAATCTTTTTTCTTGTGTTGCCTACTTTGGCTAAGCCACACGTCCGTTGGCTTTTAACAATATTTTCTTCATCATAAATTTTTAAATCATTTCAGAAACCAAGTTAAATTCTTCATTAATTACACATTTTCTGGAGAGGAAATTGGGCTTGAAAGGTGTATTGGATAGCTAAGGTAAAATTTTGCTCACCTTTTGGTTATAGGATTCCACTGTGTAGATGTGATAGCTACTCCATGCTTTAAGTAGAAGATGTGTTTGGCTAGAGTGATCATTATTGATCTTACAAACTAGGGCAATTCTCAGAGCAAAAGAGGGAAGCATTAATAATTATACCAAGAAAACAGTCATAAGCCAGTAGTATCTCAAGAAAACTGAGATGTAGGGTCATCCTACCTTTGATCCAGGGAGGCAGATTTGGATTTAGTCAAAGAAGCAGTGGTCTGTGGATAAAAGATGAAGATAACTGAATAGATTCAAATAACTCAATCTCAAAAACTATAGCTTGATCTATTCTTTCTTCAGAACATTTAGTGAAGCCTGACTTAATTTCGTAGATAAGGCATAGATTTTATGAAGAATAGTGTTTCCCAGGGCTTTCCTGGGGAAGTTGCAGGAGTGATTAACAACAGGAAGGAAAAATTTGAAAGATAGATGTTGAAATAAGATCAAGTCACCCTTTTTGATTGATGTACTCCCTCCATTATCATCCAGGAAGGGCTCAGGCTGATTGGGTTGAGGAACTTGGCCCCACAACATACCCAGAGACACTTAGTTTCTAAGCAATGATCTCTTCCTTGTGCATATTTTGCTCTGGGAGAGTGATGCTGTAGTGTGATAGCTGCAGCCTAGGTAGGCTGAGGAAACTGGTATCATTTTAAGTTATATTAAAAAATACATATAACATATCAATTAGTTTGTTCCATATTTACATCTAAAAATTAATTTCCAAAATATAAATGATAAACACTTCACATAGATATCTGCATTTCCAGTTTAAGAGAACCAAGAGATCTGATCATTCCGGGTCAACAGCTCTGAGAAACAAATATCACCTGGAGCAAAATCTGATGGCTTCTATAGGATGTGGTATTGTCTCTGCAGTTTGTTAGGGTACCCCTTCTGTTTGTGGTTGTGTTATCTGAACATTTCATGGATTTAGTTTAGCTTGTTGGCTATTAGGAATTTCAAATTTGTGATTCCTATATGATACTATGCTGCAGGTTGGAAATGTCCAAAATAAATAGGGCTAAGTGTAACAAATGAATCAGGGTTCCTGTTTTTCTGAGAGTCCTACATGTCATTATTCAGAATAGCTTATTAAATATCTGTATTTAAGGTTTTGAAGTATAAGTAAAACAGAGTGAAACACCAATGTTAAGTATAAAGTGCAATGAATTTTGTAAATGTGTAACTGATACACTAACCAAGTTATTAAACATTTTCATCACCCTAGAAAATTTCCTTATACTTCCCTCCAGTCAATGCTTACTGGTCACCACCCATAGGTGACCACTATCCACAGTGGCTTTACCTACTTTAGAAGTTTACATAAATAAGATCATATGGTATGAACTTCTTTGTGTCTAATTTCTTTCTTTTTCATATAATTTTTTTTTGATTCATCTGTGCTGTTGGGAAATGTAATTGTCTGGTGTTTTTGTTTTTTACTTTTTCTTTTTTTTTTTTTTTTGGTACTGGGAAGTGAACTCAGGGATGCTTTACCCTTGATCTACATCCCCAGTTCTTTTTGTTGTTTGTTGTTGTTATTATTATTTTTGTTTTTTGAGACAAAGTCTGAGTAAGTTGCTCAGGTTGGCTTTGAACTTTCAATCTTCCTGTTCTGTCTCCACCTCCAGAATCACTGAGATTACAGGTGTGTACCACATCACCCAGGTTGCCTGTTCCTTCATATGTCTAAGTTGTTTTGATAAATATTTTATTTGTTTGTTTATTTAATTTTTTATGAATATTTGAGTTGTTTCTAGTCTGTGACATTTTTAATGAAGCAGGTAGAACATTTTTGTGTATGTGTTTTTATAGATATATGTTTTAATTTAGATTAGGGTAATTACCTGAAGTGGAAAGTCTTCCTGTTAGGGAAGATATAAATATAACTTTTTAAGAAACTTCCAGCAGTTCCAGAGCAGTTGCACAATTTTGTGCTCCTGCTAGCAGTGGAGGAAGATTCTAGTTGCTCTGCATCTTTGGCA
Organism: Aplodontia rufa; assembly: GCA_004027875.1. Taxonomy (NCBI): domain Eukaryota; kingdom Metazoa; phylum Chordata; class Mammalia; order Rodentia; family Aplodontiidae; genus Aplodontia; species Aplodontia rufa. Next base: position 8,636 of record PVKS010020441.1, on the reverse strand, counting down.
ATAATATATATTGCCTGTATTTTTAATTTTATCTATTCTAGTGGGAATGATTGCATCTTATTGTAGTTTTAATGTATACTTCCCTGGTAATCATTGATGTTAAGCATTTTTTCAGGTTCTTATTGGCTATTCATACATACCTGTTTGTTGAGTATTTAAGTCTTATGTCCATTTTTGTTGTGTTTGATTTTTTTTACATGTATGACTTTTTTTAAATGCATTTTGCATATTAATCTTCTGGGAAATATATTTCTCATAATCTTAAACATCTTATTTTATGTGGTGCTGCCTTAGACATTAAAAAGCTATATCTAGAATCAGTTTCTAAATATTGTCAATCTGAAGTACACAAAGTGACAGCCAAGTAGTTTCAAGTTGTGAACAGACTCAGGAAAGCGGGCATAACTGTATTGTGCAATCATGAGCATTAAGCTTAGAATTTGTCCCTGAAATAACTAGGTAAGTTGTAGTAAAGACTTAGTGGTGTCTTTCTGTGTGTTTGCACATATTTTTTTCCAGACAGGGAATTTCTAAATTTTTACCACTAAATAAAAGGAGCAAGTGAAATTGCACAACTGTGTGGTGGTTGCTATTCCTTGGGGCAGGCTGCTCACTGGTGGAGGGTCTTCAGTCATCGCCTCCTGCTGGATACAACTAAATTGACCTGAAGGGGCATCAGCAGGACTCTTCACCCTGTGCCAGGTAAGATCATATCCTTCTGCAACTCTTTGGAGGGATAAGCAAACCTGCAGGAGTGTGCAGCAGGCCTGCTTTGGTAAGTGAGTAAAAGCAGAAACAGTTAATCAAGGAGCAAGGTTTGGAGTCCAGCCATCCATGTCTATTTAGTAAGTTCAGACTACTACTCAATCCATTCCACTATCACATGCTGGCTCAAAACCTTTAGTGGTTTCATATGTCCCAGAGTCCTTCAAAAGTATGAAAAGGCTTTAAAAGCCTCACAACCTAAAGACACAACCTTGAGACAAAATGCCGTGGCCATCTTTATCATCCATCAGATGTTTCTGCCTCTCCTCTTTCTGAAGCATGGTGATTAAGAAAGGTCACGTGACTTATTTGGTGAATGAAATATGAGAAAAAGTGGCATCTATCACTCCTGGCAGAAACTTTCAAACCCTGTATGTGATCCGTCAACTGCACTTTGCAATTGCATGTTAATTGTGCAATTCCAATTTTAGAGTTTAGTTTGGGATGTGGCATTACCCAGATGTCCTGTGGAAAAGCTTAAATGTATGCATACCAATGTGGGTAGAGATATCGGTCCTTAGAGTAAGTTAGGGGGCTCTAAAGTCTGAGCTCCGCTACTCCTAACTCATACCTTAGCGCTTTAGCTCTTGAACTCTGTAAAATGGGATAACTTCCTTAAAAGGTTGTTACAAGCACAGGAAACAAAGTTGAGGGTCTCTTAATCATTTCTGCAACACACTTATTTTGTTAAGCAAGTAACTTACATAGGCTAAGCTGAATTTAAACAATAACGAGGGAAGAAACGAATTGAGAAAGCTTGCTTTTCTAGCTCCAGGCTAGTTTATTAGTCATGGTATGGAATATGGTACATATTTTATGTTTCCTTTTTAAATTTTTAACATGAGATCTTTTCTTGCAAGGAGAATCCAACATAGCATTTCATTTGTCAAAGACTAAACAAAAATAAACAGCTTTTAATTTCCTAACAAGTCCTAACTTATTAATAACCACATGTAAACGAGGTACTAGTAGATTTGGTAACTAACACCCAGGTTATGCACCTGTTTATTGCTCTCTACTGACTAAATTTTCTGCTTTCCCAAATCATTAGGCTATATAGTGCATCACATTTTGACCTAGAATGTGAATGACTCTCTTAACTATAGCCTTTTTATTAAGGACAATTTTTTTTATAGTTTTGTTCTAGGAACCTTCCATCTCTCCAAGGAATTTAGTCACTAAGGGAAAAAGTCAGTTATTTTTTTGAAGTGAAGCAAACGTGTCCTATTTTCCTAGTGTCAGTAAGTAGAAAGAGATATGAAGAATTACTGTGAATTTTTTAGACATTTCCAATGCAAAATATAATTATTTCATTATGAGCATTAATTATCATGCTGCTCAATGAATTGGCTCCTTTTAGTAGTTTACAAATTTCAGATTGTCAAGGAAATTACATATAATTTGTTTTCCAAATTAAATTATTAGACAGTAGCATGGCTTGTGCACTCAAAATTTAACTCAGTAAACCATTTAATAATTAAAATGCCAAGTGTAAGCAAAAAGGAAAACATTGCGCACTTTCAAATTATGTTGGTTGGAAAAGCCAAGTTTAATAAGAGAAAAAATGAATGGAAGAAAGCAAAATGGCTGAGGACTTTTCAAGAAGTTTGACTCTGTTAAATATTTATTTTAAGTATATAGTTTAATCTTTATAATCTAGATTAGTATGTTGTCAAGTCTAATGTGCTGCCAAATATGTCATAACATTTACAAAAACTATGCCCTTTCAATGAGGAGGACTAACAGTGAACTTCTCATCCAGCTCAGTTGGAGAACTAGAGGCCCTCATGGTTGATTGTCTTACTCCACTGCATATAGTGGCAGAGGTAAGATCAAGCACAAGTTCTCTTACATTCCTGACCTGGGGCTCTTACAGCTGTCTCAAGCTAGATCATACTTTAGGCTATCGTGTCTTTGTAGTGCATTAAGTTGCAGAAATAAGTAAAACAGGACTGTATTTAAACATCAGTTGAGCAGTTGCTCTACAGAGGGCAGGAAGTTTCTCCTAACTACAAAATGGGTAATTTCTAGTACAGGACTTCTAGGATGAAGATGATTGCATGAACTTGTTAATCCTCATCATCTCCAGAGAATGAACCAAGACCAAAAGCAAGCAACAAAGAGATGTAGGGAAAATAAACACACAGAAACACACACACACACACACACACACACACACACACACACACATGAATGCACACACATGCACACACCATAAATTCCATTTTCTGAAAAAACTAGAAAGAGAATGTTTATAAAGAGTGCCAAAACCAATTTAATTTTATGCAAGAGGCATTAGATATTAGAGGGTGTCAAAATCAGTTTAATTTTAAGGCAGGAGACACAGGGGCAAAAACTAGAGCTAGAAAAAAAAGTAGAGATACTGGAGATAGATTAAAAAAAAAAGGGAAAGAAAGGGAAAACAACGTCCTGACAAAACAATGAAGTTCAGGGAATGAGAAAAGACTGCCACATACAAAATCCTACAGGTGAGTATTATTTGCAAAAAACTACCTATTTTGTGATAGTAGAAGAGAAGAAAACTTCTACATTGTGAAAACCAGCTAGTTTGGAACATTACCCTATTCCTCTTCATCTATGGAAATTTCTTGCAAATAGTCTGTAAAATCTCAACTTATTTAATAATAAGCAATAGAAAAGGGACTTGTACAGCATCTATAGGAAATATTATAAGAAAAAATTGGCAGTAAAATTTACTGACTAGGAATATTCACAAGGAAAATGTTCCCTGGGACAGATTAAAACTATGAATAAATATTTCAAAATGGAACCAAAACCTTATAAACCAACTGCTTCTTTTAAAAAATTTTTATTAAGGAGTTGAGTTATTATGCAATCATAAATTCATATAAAGCTACAATATGATAGGCATACATTCTTAAACCACAATTATACCTACACTGCCCACACTGCAGTCTTATTATTCTTTTATATTTGAACCCTACAAGCAAAATAAATGCTTAGATTGTGAATTTTCCAGAATTAAATGATTGCATAAGTATTATTGGATTATCAGGGGGGTAAAGAGTATGCTATGCTGTTGGTTGTCTCCCTAGAGCCGATCCTAATCTCCCTCTCTTTCCCCTCCCGAACTGGTTCTCCCCGCCCCGCCCCCACATATCTATACTTGTCCTAGATTATGTGTTGCTACACCTTTGCGAGGTCTAATACATGAGTTTGACTACCTTTCACCCAAGACTGGGTTTAGTTCCAGCCTCCACAAATGAGAGAAAACATTCAACCCTTGACTGTCTAGGTTTGGCTAACTTTGCTCAGCATGATTTCTTCTGTCGCCATCCCATTTACCTTAAAAGCCTGCAATTTCATTATTTTTCATTGCTGAGTAGAATTCCATGGTATTATAACACAGTTTTTGGAACTATTCATCCAGTGAGGGGCATCAGGGTTGGTTCCATAATTTAGCTATCAGAAATTGAGCTGATATGGACATAGATTTTGCTGTGTCATCGTAATGTGCTGATTCTAACTCCTCTAGGAAAATACCCAGAAGAGAGATAGCTGGATCATAGAGTGGATCCATCTGTAATTTTTTGAGGATTCTCAACACTGCTTTCCAGAGTGGCTGGACCAGTCTGAATTCCACCAACAGTGTGCTAGTTAGTGTTCCTATCTCCTGGCAACCATTCCAGCATCTGTTATTGTTTATATTCTGCATCTTTCCTAATCTGACTGGTGTGAAGTGAAATCTTAATGTAGTTTTGATTTCCATTTCTCTGATTAGTAGTGATTTAGAATAATTTCTTATGTATTCATTGGCTTGCTCAATTTCCTCTATGGAGAAGTTTCTATTTAACTCTTTGGTCCATTTATTGATTTGATTGTTTGTGTTTTTGGTATTAAGTTTTTTGAGTAGTTTGTAAATTTTGCATATTAATTAGTCCCCTGTCAGAGAAATCAGAGGCTATGATTATCTTCCATTCTGTAGGTTGTCTCTTGACAATTTTGACCGATTCCTTGGCTGTGAAGAAGTATTTTTAGTTTACGGTGTCCCACTCATTGAATTTTTACTTTAATTCTTTAGCTTTAGGAGTTTTGTTGAGAAAATCTTTGCCTATTCCCAAATGCTAGAGTGTTGGTCCTAACATTTCTTCTAGTGGTTGTATGGTAGCTGGTTTAATTCCTAGTTTTTTGACCCATTTTGATTTGATTTTGGTGCAAGGTGAGAGACAAGGATCTAATTTCAAATTTCTACAAAAGCCTGTACAGCTTGTCCAGGACCATTTGTTGAATAGGTTGTCATTCCTCCATGTTATATTTTGAAACATTTTGTCAAAGATCAGATGTTTAAAGGTTTGTGAATTTGTCTCAGAGTGTTCTATTCTATTCCATTGGTCTGCATTCCTATTTTGATACCAGTCCTGCTGTTTTCGTTACTACCGCTCTATAGTATTGTTTTAGATCTGGTATTGCGAATCCACCTATTTCATCTTTCATGCTTAGTGATGTTTTGACTGTTCTGGGTTTCTTGTTGTTCCAAATGAATTTGAGGATTGCTTTTTCTATATCTGTGAAGAATGAACATTGCATCTTAATAGGGATTGCATTGCATCTATATAGTGCTTTTCTCAAAATGGCTATTTTAATTATATTAATTCTGCCTAACCAAGAGCATGGAATGTTGTTCCATCTTCTCAGGTCTTTGATTTCTTTCTTCAATGTTTGATAATTTTCGTTGTAAAGGACTTTTACTTCCCTTGTTAGATTAATCCCCAAGCATTTTATTCTTTCTGGGGAAATTGCAAATGGGATCAATGTCCTGATTTGTTCTTCTGCCCTATTATTGTTACCGTGTAGGAAAGCTATTGATTTATGGGTAGTGATCTTGTAGTCTGCGAGTTTGCTAAATCCATTTATGAGTTCAAACAGTTTTCTGGTGGAGATTTTTGGATCTTGCAGATGTAGGATCATGTCATCAGTACAAAAGGATAGTTTGACTTCCTCTCTTCCTATTCATTGATTTTCTTGACTTGCCTGATTATTCTGGATGTCTTCTCAAGAACTAGTAGTGAGGGCAGACAGCCTTGTCTTGCTCCTGAGTTTAGTGGAAATGCTTTCAGATTTTCTCCATTTAGTATTATATTAGTTGAGGGCTTGTCATACATGGCTTTTACATAGTTAAGATAAGTTCCTTTGATCCTGTCTTCTCTAGAGTTATGAGCATAAATTCATACTGAATTTTATTGAAGACCTTTTCTGCACCAATTGAGGTGAGCATATGGTTTTTGTTCTTGATTCTGTTTAAGTGATGAATCACATTTATTGATTTGCATATGTCGAACCAGCCTTGCATTCCTGGAATGAAGCCCACTTGATCATGGTGAATTAACTTCCTGATGTTTCTGACCATGCTTTGCTAAGGATTTTTTTTTGTCATTGTTCTTCAAGGATATTGGTCTGTAGTTTTCTTTTATTCATGTGTCTTCTTTCTTTTATTCATATGTTTTCTTTTATTCATGTGTCTTATTCATGTATTCTTTTATTCATGTTTTAGTATTAGAGTTATGGTTGCCTCATAAAATGTGTTTGGGAGAGTTTCTTCCTTTTCAATTTCTTGGAATAGTTTAATAAGGACAGGTGTTAGTGACTCCTTGTAGGTGTTGTAAAACTCAGCAGGGAATCCATTAGGCCCTGGCCTTTCTTCTTTGAAGGCTTTTAATTGCTATTGCATTTCAGTGCCTGTTATTGGGCTACTTAGGATTTCCATATCATCATGCATCAATTCAGGGATGTTGTATGTGTCTAGAATTTTTTCCATGTCTTCCAGATGATCTAATATAGAGGAGTACAGTTTTTCAAAATATGTTCTTATAATTTGTTGGATTTCCAGGGGATCAGTGTTGACCATTCCATTTCCATTGGTGATTTTGTTGATTTGCTTCATTTCCCTAATTTTTAGTGAGATTGGCTAGAGTCTATCAATATTTTTTTCAAAGAACCAGATCTTTGTTTCATAAATTCTTTTTATTATTATTTTTGTTCTCAATTTCATTGATTTCAGCTCTGGTCTTTATTATTTCCTGTCCTCTGTTGGCTCTGGGATTAGATTGTTCTTCCTTTTGTAGGGACTTGAGGTGAAGCATAAGCCTATTTGTTTGAAATCACTTCTCCTTTTTAATGTAGGCACTCAATGCTATAAATTTTTACATTAGGAATGATTTCATGCTCTCCCAGAGGTTTTGATATGTTGTGTCTTCATTCTCATTCTCTTCCAAGAATTTCTTAATTTCTTCTCTCATGTTTTCTTGGATCCATTCTTCATTTAATAGGATATTATTCACTCTCCACGTATATGTGTGTTTTCTGTTATAATTTTTGCTGTTAATTGCTAGGGTCATGGAGTCATGTTCTGATAGGATACATTGAATAATATCAACTTTTTTATATTTGCTGACATTTCCTTTGTGAACTAGAATATTATCTATTTTGGAGAAGAATCCATGTGCTGCTGGGAAGGTATATTCAGCTGATTTGGGGTGAAATTTTCTATAGATGTCTGTTAAGTCCATTTGATTTATGGAGTTGTTTAGGCTGGAGATCACTTTATTATTTCTTTCCTTCGAAGATCTGTCTATTGGTGATAGAGGAGTATTGAAATCTCCCAGTATTATTGTTTTGAAGTCCACAAGTGGTTTTATGTCATTCAGTAATTTATTCACATCTTTGGGAGCACTGTTGTTTGGAGAGTATATATTTATTATGGTTATAATTTCTCATTGTATGTTCCCTTTACTAACATGGAGTGGCCTTATTTATCTCTTCTGATTAGTTTATGTTTGAAATCTACTTTGTTGGATATAAGTATTGCAACACCAGCTTCCTTTCTTGGGCTGTATGTATAGTAGATTTTTTTTCCATCCTTACACCCTCAATCTGTGGTTATCACTGGTTGTAAAGTGAGTATCTCTCTCTCTCTCTCTCTCTCTCTCTCTCTTTTAAGAGAGAGGGACAGTGAGGGAGAGGGAAAGAGCAAAACAATTTTTATTTAGTTTTTCATGTGCTTTCATTGCTCTGATACTTTTTTGTGTATGTGGTGCTGGAGTTTGAACCCATATATGCACACATGCCAGGCAAGCACCAAAACTGAAGAGCCACTACTCCAGCCCCAAACTGATGCTTTGAAGTAAAATCACAAAGAATCAAAACAACATCTCAGGGAGGTGATGATGAGGCAATTGGAGGAAATAAAATTTGAGCTGGTAGAACTCAGAACATAAGTAGATGAAAAAAGTAAGCAATCACAAAAGAGGACAAAATTGCAATAAGAGTAATCTGACGTGCATTGTAGAAAACAGGTAAGATACATAGAAGTGGGAACTGAGAGAGATTAAAATAATTTATGTAAATTAAGGAGAGAATTTAAAAGAATAACATAAGAAGGAAATCTAAAGGATCAGAAAGATCTAAAATATGCTTAAAAATCATCATCAAGAAGAAAATGATACATCAAAAAAAGAAAACTACAGACAAATATGACTGATGAACCAGGACACAAAAAAATCCTTAATAAAGTACTAGCAAACCGTACTCAAAAAATTATCAAGAAGATAATTCATTATTATCAAGTGGGCTTCATCCCAGGTATGCAGGGCTGGTTCAACATACACAAAACAATTAACGTAATTCATCATTTAAACAAAATCAAGGACAAAAACCATATGATCATCTCAATGGATGCAGAAAAGGCCTTTGATAAAATCCAGCACCCTTTTATACTCAAAACTAGAGAAGATAGGGATAAAAGGAACATTTCTGAACTATGTAAAGGCTATCTATACTAAACCCTCAGCTAGTATAATACTAAACTGACAAAAGCTGAAAGCATTTCCACT
>PVKS010020440.1:0-36768 GCA_004027875.1 Aplodontia rufa | reverse complement strand
GGTATCAGAGTTATGGTTGCTTCATAAAAAGTGGATGGGAGCATTCCCTCCTTTTCAATTTCTTGGAATAACTTAGTAAGGAGAGGTGTTAGTTCCTCCTCAAAAGTGTGGTAAAAGTCAGCGGAGAAGCTGTCCGGTCCTGGGCTTTTCTTCTTTGGTAGACTTTTAATTGCAGACTGGATTTCAGTGTCTGTGATTGTCGCCGGCCTGTTTGAAGGGCCATGGGAACTGCTAAATCCTCTATTGACCCCCAGACCCCACTGGACTCTTCCTCCTCCCCAGTTGTAGTCCCTCCACCCTTTTCTCCCACTGCTAATGCTCCTCCTCTTGACTCTTTACCCTCCCTTCCTTCTCCTCCCCTAGAAGGTCCTACTGCCCACTGAACTCTTTCCTCTCCTGTCAGTGCCCACACTGGATCCCATCAGATTTTGTCCTCTCTGGGAGGTGGTTGGTATAGAGGGTATTGTGTGAGTCCACATCCCATTTTCACTTCAGGACCTTTCCCAGATTGAAAGGCATCTGGGATCTTTTTCTGCTGACTCTTCTACTTATATTAAGGAATTTATATACCTGTCTCAGGCTTATGACTTCACTTGGCATGATGTTTATGTTATTCTTTTTTCTACCCTTATCCCAGCCAAATGAACTCATATTGAGCAGGCAGTACTAGACCATGCTGACCATGTCTGCTTAAGGGACATAAATTTACCCACAGGTACTCTGGCAATTCCATCAAAGAAGCCTAATTGGAACTACTAGGAAGGCCAACAGGGCTGCTGTAATTGCGTGATTCAATATCTCTTAGCAAGCATGCAGACAGTCTCCAATAAAGTGGTTAACTTTGATAAACTGAGGGAAATTACCCAGGATTCAGGTGAGAATCCAGACCTATTTCTTAATTGTCTTTCAGAGGCCCAGAGTATACCAAATATACTAAATTTAACCCAGAATCTCCTTCTGGGGCTACAGTGTTGGCAACACATTTTATTTCTCAATAACCCCAGGAAAAAAGCTTAAACAAGCTGAGGAGGGCCCTCAGACTCCTATCTGAGATCTGGTAAAAATAGCCTTTAAAGTCTATAATGCCCAAGAAGAGCCAAACCAGCCAGACAGGCTTGTTTACAGAAGAAGGTAACACTCCAAACCTGAGCCTTGGTAGCTGCACTGTAGCCATCAGCGACAGTGAGAGCTTCAAAGAGGGACCAGCAATCCTCTCCACCAGGGACTTGCTTCAAGTGTGGACACAAAGGTCACTGGGCCCATCAGTGCCCAAACCCAAGGCCCCCTTCTAGTCTGTGTCCCACCTGCAAGCAAGCAAGCCACTGGAAGAGTGACTGCCCTATGTCTGATACCACCCTAGTGCCTGGACATGGGGGTGTGATCAGCCAGGCTATCCCTTCCCTTGAGCTGTTGGGATTTACAGAAGACTGAGGGAGCCTGGACTCAAGGACCCCCATCACCCTCACTGAGCCCAGAGTAAAGCTCCAGGTAGTGGGTAAATCCATAAATTTTCTTGTGGACATGGGGGCTACCTATTCTGTCTTGCCTGCCCACTCTGGGCCTTTGTTTCCTTCCATAATTTCAGTTATGTGAATTGGTGGGAAATTCTCCTTCTCAAACAGAACAGCTAAGCTAGCCTGTACCCTGAAGGGACATATTTTCACACACTCTTTCTTGGTCATTCCCTCCTGTCCAGTTCCCCTTCTAGGCAGAGATGTTCTCCAACCTCTAGGGGCCACCCTACAACTCCTTCCCAGAAATACTACTACTCACCTTCTCCTACCTCTCTTTCTTATGCTCTCTAGTATCCTCACATCGCCTACTTTAATGCTGCCCCCAGACCTGGTAGACCCTCAAGTCTGGGGCACCTCCAAGACATTCCTAGCTTCTCATCACAAGGCAGTCTTTATCCAACTGAAAACTCAAACTACATTTCTTTCAAATCCAGTTTCCTATCTCCCATACCCAGAGGGAAGGACTTAAACCCATCATAGACCGGTTGCTTATTCAGGGACTCCTCATCCCTACTCATTCCCTCTGTAACACCCCCATACTGCCAGTACGTAAGCCCTCAGGGGTCTATCGTTTGGGCCTGACTTTTACATTTGGTGCTAAAACATCTGCATTTTTTTCCTAATTCTTACATACACCATGATCAAGTGGGACTTATTCCAGCTATGCCTACCGAGTTCACTATTTGAAAATCAGTTAATGTAGTCCATCACATCAGTAGATCCAAAAAGAAAACTCTCATCATTTTATCAATACAGAAAAAGGCATTGGATAAAATCCAATGCCCATTCATGATTAAAACCCTCAGAGAATTAGGTATAAAGAAGAACTTCCTCAAACTGAAAAAGAACATCTACAAAAGATGTTCTCCTCCTAAGACTAAGAACAAGGGAAGTATATCCATCCCTTCACCCTATTTATTTTCAACATTGTATAGGAAATTTTAGCAAATGCAATAAGACAATAAGAGGAAATAATGATGAGAAGGAAAAAAATTGGATATTTGTAGACTTTTTTATAATTTTCAAAAATTGAGAGCTACCAAAATATCCTACAGTAGGTAGGTGAATAAACTGTTATTTAGTGACATTGGGGTAATCATCACAGGAAAGAAATGAGCTATCAAGCCATGAAAAAGTATAAATGAACCTTAAATGTGTGAGTGAACATGAAAAGGTGATGGTATTGTGTGAGTCCAACTATAAGACATGATATAAAGGAAAACTACAGAGAAGGCTGAAATATCAATGGTTGCTAAGTATGAAAGACAGGAGGGATAAAATGGGAAGAGCACAGAAGAATTTGAGGATAGTAAAAATTTTCCAGAGAATACTAAAGTAATAAATACATGCCATATAACATTTGTCAAAATCTGTAGTATATGCAGAATCAAAATTAAATCCCAATGTAAACTGGACTTTGATGTATCTATATATGTTCATCAATTGTAACAAATTTACCACTCCAGAGTAGGATGTTGATAATGGGGAGACTAGGCACATGTGATTACTGGGAAAATATGGAGAATCTCTGTATTTCCATTCAATTTTGCTTCAAACCCAAATTCCAGTAAAACTCGGATCCTATTTTTCAAAAATTACTGACAACCTTAGAATGACAGCAACAGAAAATTAAATGAGGCACAAGATTCTTTTAAGTAGGATGCTCTATGCAGCTATACAAGTTGCAAAACCATTGAATCAACCCTAAGGTCTGGGATAGGAAAAAAAACAACAAATGAAACTGTCTTACAGAAACTTAAAGAAATGAAGGTATTATGGGCTGAGTTATAACCTCCCCGCCCCAAAATTCAGATGTTAAAGCCCAAATGCCCAGTGTTATGCTTTATGAAATCATAAAGTAGGGCTCTAATCTGACAGGACTACTGTTCTAGAAAGAGAAAAAGTCACCAGAGATCTTTCCATGTACCACTTCCTCTCACACACACGGATACACACAGGGACACACACATGAGGAAGAACGAGAGGAAGAATACATTTCTGTTTTTCATCAGTCTTTTACTGTGGCAGCTCTAGCAGACCAACAAAAGGTTTCAAAGAGGGAGAAGTTTCTATGTCCAGTGCTGCCAAAACAGGATTAACATTGAGGCTGAATAAAAACTTTGGGGAACTTACATCCCTTTTGACCTCTGTAATCTCTTTTATTGTAATGAGAAGAAGAAGCTTTTTGAAATAGTTTGACAAAATAATGAAAATGAGGAAATAGACATAACCAATTATCAGTTAATTAAAAAAGATTTCTTTAGAAAGGCCATTATTTTACTCTTTTCTATTGTTGTCCCAATGTCATTTTGAAATCAGATTCCTTGTACCCCTGATTCATTCTGCAGATCTCTGTGGAATTTATCTTGTGAAAATTAAAATTTTCATATCTGTCCCCTGATCAGTAACTTTTGTTTTTGGGATAAATTGTTAAATATTTTAATTGGATCTATGACCTACCTAATAGGATCATACTCATTGGTTATTATTTACTCTTTTTCAGTCCCAAAAATGAGATTTTTGCCCCTGGGTTGGGATTAGCTAAGATCACCCTTATGTTTAAGAGTTCATTAGAAGGATCCTTAGAATTCAGAAAGAGCTGTTATACTCATGGCTACAATCTATTACTATGAAAAGATAGGTTAATATCCTAGATATTCTTTCCTGGGGAGTCACAGAGAGCTGCTTTACTCTCCTAGAAATAGTAAGTGCAGAGGCATGAAATGTGTTCCCAAGTAGTAACACCTATCTGAATGACCCTATTACTGCATTCTAGTCCCCCAAATCCAAGACAGGTGTTCACCCTGAATTGTGATTTTAGCATAAACTGTTAGATCAAATTGGAAGTGGAGCTCAAGGTATAAAGCATGCTAAAACACTCGTCAGGAAGAATTTTCTAGGGCTAGGCTCATAGTTTATCTTCCAGGGTATGCAAAGAACACTGAACACAATCCATTCTTGGGAATATGCAGGGCTGCTGAGCTAAACTTGCCCTGCATAGTATTCTGGAACTAGTTTGTTGCTTGAGTTTTAAATTGAAAGGGAAAAATAGAGCTGTGGGGAAGGAAGTGAGGGGGATGGGGACATCATTTAGTTACTGCTTGCTGTGTGCCCAGTGTTGATCCAGGTTCTATAAATGCATTATCTCTTTAATTCTTATTATAGTCCTTCAAGATAGTTATGATTCATTTCTTCATTTACTTAAAAAATATTTGTTAAGGGGATGCTGAACTGTCTTGCGACACTTCTGTGTCTAGAAGGATTTTGTAAATCCTTTGTAATAATACTTAGTTTCAGAATGAATTTGCATACTTAAAGCTCATAACTGAGACATTTCTAATTCAGCAAATATTTATTAAATACGTATTATATACTGAATTGAGTTAATTCTTTATGCCCTACATGTGCTATGTTTTTCTGTAAGCTATAGAATAATGGAGAAAATATCATCCTCTGATAATATATTTTCTGCCTTATGTTGATAATAAAATTTAAATGTCTTTGTGTATTTAACTCATTGTTAAATTATTTGATTAAAAAATAATCCATGATTGTTAAAAATTGTAGACAATATAAAATCTAAAAAGGTAAATAAAAATCTAACAAATATCATTTATACTGCCAATGAAAGTGAAAATTCATAGCTAATATTTAAATTATTCCATATAGTGTCATTCTATACATTGTCCTAATGTCTCTGCTCAAGAACAGTATTATTGTGTCTATATATAATTAAATAATATGTAGCCACGAACATCTAGGTTGACATAAATGGTTGTATTTTCTCTTGCTATCGTTTTTTAAATGCTCACAGTATACCAGGTGTTTTACCTAGAACTTTACATCCATGTCTCAATTTACATCTGTATCTCATTTAATCTTGGAAGCAACTCATTGATGTATTTTTTTTTTAACCTTCATTATACAGGTGATGGCTCTGAGAATTAGAAATTCAGGTAACATGCCCTCAGGTTACAAAATTAGAAGTAGTGGTTTTAAGTTTTATACTCAGGTCATTCCTATTCCAAAATTCTAAGCTATCTTAGTCTTTAATTATTCCAGGTGTGCATCTCATGTATTTTTAATGATGTTTTATGCATCTGTTCGATGCCCTGTGCTTCTTTTGTATGCCCCTCAGTATTTAATATACTGTTAGGCACATGTTTATTTCTAATTAAACTCAAATTTAATTGAATTAACCATATGGTCTTTGCTACTTTATCATTAATTTATTTCTGCGATTGATTTGAACTTAGTAAAATATGCTAATTTCTATTGATAAAAATATTAAGACGTTATTTATATGGCTTAGTCAACATTTTTTTTTACTAAAAAACTCATGGTGTTTATTATCAAGAACAGAGTTTCCTATAATTATTTTTCCCCAAATGATATATGTGCAAAATTTTAAATGCTTTAACTGTAGCATATATCAAACTAAGGCAAAAATTTAAAAAATGAATTAAATAAATGTGTATTAATAATGGTCCACAGTTTCTTCCCAGAAATCTCACCAGTTAATAAAGTAAACCATACAGAATAGTTGTCATTGCCATACTTCATTCACAAGATCAACTTTTTCTCTCTGTGCCTTCAAGCCACAGCCTCTTTTATACTTTCACTGGTAACACTTGTGAAAATTCTTTTGCTATGATGTTTCCAATTCTTCGCTCCATCTTCTCTTCAAAATGATATCATTCCAAAGGGACATTTCTTTTATATTTGGCAAAAAACTGCTCAATGGGCTTTTAGGTATCAAGAACCAAACTATTGGATAGGAAGAAAGTAGAAGCAACACAATAATCAAAGGACAAGAATATGATCTTTTTGAAAACAAGAAGCATAAGATTTGTTCCATTGTTTAGAAATGATTAGAAAAATGTCATAGAAAAATAAACTTTAGAAATTCCTCAGTAAGTGACTCTTTGAGTTTTTGATACCTTGTGTAAGAATTGACTGAAATAATCTTGAAAAAGAACTGAATAGTCAGTTATTACTTGATTTAAAATATGTATTCACATGAAATGTTCAATTTTTTCTTTTTTTTTAGAAAGAGAGGGAAAGAGTGACAAAGAGAAAGAGAGAATCAATTTTATTTATTTATTCATCTGGCCTTTGTTTTTCCGATACTTAATTGTGTATGCGTGCTGGGGTTTCAACCCAGGTTCTTGCACATCCTAGGCAAGTGTTTCAACTGCTGAGCCACCATTCCAGCCCTGAATTTTTTTAGATTTTTAACTGCAAGAGAACTGAATAAGGATTTTTGCTTAAAAGATTTCACACTTAGAAAGTGTTGGAAAAGATAAGCAAATAGCCTAAATCTAACATAAGTAGAGGTGATAACTTCGTTGAATGTTTGATATGATAACTACTCACTTCTGTGTGATATCTAATACATACTTTTAATTTCTGTCATGGAACACAGTGAAGTTAGATTATTCTACAATCTCTGATGTAGAGTGTTTAGCTATGTAAGTTATCATACTTCCTCCCTATCTTAATTGATCTGCTTTGGTAGTTTTAAGGTACAGTGACATGCAGATTTCATTACTATCTGAAATTAGGAACACTAGAGTAAAAATTTCTCAGAGTATAGTTTAGCAGAAAGAAGGGAGGCAAAATTTAAATTATACAGTTTGTCAAATGGAATATATAAAAATTCTATATTTCTGTTAAAAATGTTTAAAATCTACTTATAAGAGTCTATAATAAATCTACTTAACTAATTTCAAATTTAGACATGTATTGACAAATTTTAAGGATTAGTTAACTTTTTAAGATATAGAAACTTTGGGATTATTCAGACAACACTTATTCTAAGTCTCATTTCATTCATTACAAATATGTGTGTATATATATAATATATATGTATACATACACTAATTCACAGAAATCAAGATTCTAAAGCAAGATTAATCCAAAAAATTATTAGCCTTTCATCATAACATTCAATAAAGAAGAATGCTTAATGTATCCTTGGGAAATTTAAACCATCATCTAGGTTCATCCCATTAGTCTGGATTTCTCTGTCTGATTTCCCTATCTAACTGACATTTCTATTTGGAATAATTCTCCCCAAAACTTGATTCTCTTCTATGTTCCCCACTGTAGTTAAAAGCATTTCCATCATTGCCTGTCTTAGCTCTTTATATCACAGTGACTATCCAAGCCATTAGGAAATCCTGTTGCGGGCAGTAATCCTCATATATATCAAGAACCAATGACTTTCATCATCTCCAGGGCTACCAATAAGATGCATTGTTTCTTGCTCCTTTTCCAGCTCCTCTCTTGGCCTCTTTAGTCCATTATCCAATAAATGGCTAAAGTGAAATTTTTAAAACTTAAATCTTACATTTTTGATGAGTGAAAATTGTCAGATGGACACATACCTTGTTCAGAAATGAAATCAATGTCTGCTTACAGCTCATAAGACTCTTAATAACTTGTCTCAATCACTAATACCCTTGTTTCTATAGTGTTAGTTTCCATTTTGGAACCAAAAATAATGAAATAAAGTTAGAATATCACACAGTCGTAAACATAAGTAGATAAAGAATATAAACACAAACACACATACACATACACACAGAGGCCAACATGCTAGATTCAATTGAATACAAGCAAACATAATTTTGTACAGGAATGACCATTGTATATATTGAAGGAACTGCTCTTGTAACTTTTGTATAGATTTTGATAGAGTATATAAGTATATATCTTAGAAATTTCTTTATTTTGAACAGCACATATTTTCCTCAAGAGATAGGTTAATAGAATAAGAAAGTATGTTTTGTTCACCTAATTAAATTATTACTAATTTCAATCTGTAGAAGCAAAATACTGAAAAAGCTGTTTTTTAAAGATCTTTATTTAAAATGACTCAAGATAAAATAGTTTTTATTTTATGTATTTTTTTCATTTTCTTTTGGACCACTCCATTAATGTTATATTTAATACATACTATTTGCATTGTGGTATCATAATCAGCCTAGTGCTAGTCATGAAAATGATGTCTCTTATAGTGTTATATGGAAACTGAACAAAATGGTATATATATATATATATACATATATATATATATATATATATTCAGACACATTCTATAGGTCTATTTTACCTCATACCATTTTTCTTCTAATAAAATTACTACAAAGGGAGTTAAACATTTCACAATATTATGAAAAGCAAACTCATATTTCATAATTCAATAAGATCAGCATATGTGATTATTGCATAAGTTTTCTATCTTCCTGTTTTGGAAAGGTTTATAATGTCCAATATTTATTTTCTATATATTACAGTGGAGGTATAGAGTTCATCAGTTGTGTCTTGCTACCATTTCACTTAGAATGCATCATGTAGAAAAATGCAAGACAAAAAACTCTTAATGATTATTTACAAAGAATACAATGGAACCACACAATGAAATACTCCTCCATTAAAAATATTTTTTGAGCAAAGGAAAAACTGAAAGAAAAAAGATGGCTAGGGGAAAGACAAGAGAGAATTACTTAAACCCCTGGGATTTCTCTTGTGAGAGGCTATTATTTGTATTGATTTTAGTTTGCAAGCTCTCTTTTTCTCTTTCTCTCTGCTGGCCCACTATGTAATCCATAAATAATAAATAGAGCAGCAGTGAGTCATTCTTTAGACTGCAAGCATAGCAACCATACAACACATTAATCCACCAATTGAGCAGCACGCCATCTCTATCATAAAATGCACTTCATTGTGGAATCAGGACCCTGGAACTTAAACTCTCTACTGGCCCTGAGGTTCTAACTAAACAGAGGAAGAATTGCAAATTGAAAGGATTCTTGTCTGGCAATTATGTCAGCCCTTATTATTCGCTTGAACTCTAATGCATCTGCTTACTTCTTTGCCCTTAAAATCTTTACTCAAGTAGTGAATATATAAAGCAAGAGCTGTTGCTATTATGTCTAACAAATTGTTAACATACAACCTCTTTCTGGTGCTTTTCATGAGAACCATAAATTTTTCTCCAAATAATATGAATTTGTTACTTATTGATAAGTCTGTGAGAAACGTAAAGCTTCAGACTGAACCTGGTAACTAAAAGGCTATGTTATAGACTGATTGAAAAGAAAACAAAAGAAGGGACTACTGTCAATTAAAGAATATTTTAGTAAGTAGCATCAGCTAAGGTAATTAGGAATTAATGGTCACCCAGTGGGTAATAGGACCCCAGGGAGTTTCAGTGTTTCTGTTTCAGAGAGTTGCACAGGTACACTGTAGATGACATGTGAGGATCTTTCTCATTCCACGAAAGAACAATCTTATTTTTATGACTTAAAAACTTCTCTGGCAGACTTACAAACATCCAGAATAGTGTACAAATCATCAAAAATCAGTATGCTCCACAGTGACTTCAAAAGTTGGACAGACACATCTTTTGACAACTCAGAAGATCCAGGAGATTGCCAGTGTCATCAAGGTCCCCTTGCTGTTTCCCAAATACTTTCTTCCTCAAAAGTTGACTTTCATCAACCAAGGCCAACTTCCAAGTCTTTGCTTTTCCTTCATCTCCATGGGCATAGAATACTTTATATCTCATTTCTGTATATTGCTCAATTGTTTAAATATAGTACAATTTGGTTTTCTATTGTTTTTAAGCAGCATGGTTATTTAAAACTTCAGACTATGCTTGTAGTGCTGTTATAAACATTTTTTGTGTGTTGACAAATATGAATTCTGGTTTTCACTATAGTTCTGTATATTCATTTTAGTAGATATTGGCTGAGAATTTAGTAGATATTGGCAGTGTCAATATGAGCTTTCAGTTATAGGTTATGGGCATTTCAGTTGTTCTAAATTCTTGCATATACTTAACATTAACTTTTTCCTTTTACTTGATTTTGATTTTAATTATTCTGGTAGATGATTGCATTACATTTTGGATTTAGTTGGTATGTCCCCAATGATTACTGAAGCTGAACATACTTTCATGTTATTATTGGGTCAAGATCTACCATGTTTTGCAAAATGCTCATCAAATCTTTTGACCATTTTTCTATCATGTTGTCAACATTTTACTAATTTGTAGGAGTTGTTTATATATACTGAATGCAATTTAGTTGGTATTTTCAATCATGTAATGGTTTCACTTGATGAATGCAAGTTCTTAATTTAAATTTAATACAAGTTGTCTTTTTTTATTAATATTTTTCTATGCGAGAGATCTTTGTCTTGCCCAAGGTCATGAATATGTTGCCTGATATTTTCTTCCAATAGTTGTATGATTTCATTTTTTTTACATTTAGATTTCCAATGCATGTGGAATACAGATTTTGAGAAGTTATGCTATTTATTTTAATTAATGTGTTCAATCTCCATTTTGTAATGAACTATCATTAAGTTTCATAAATTTGAGACTAGTATGCAATATATCTGTCTGGGTTCAATCAGGAAAGAGAAAGGATGTGGTAATTTTAAAGGGGCAAGTTTAGTATAAGAAGTATTAACCATAGCAAGAGACTAGATTAATGAGTTAGAAATAAAGGGAATTCTAAAGAGAAGAGGAATAGCAGATATAAGAGAAGCCACTAATCCTAGGGTTGATGAACCTTGAAGGAAAAGCATCAGTTGGGGCTGACATACAGACCTTGTTAGAGAGCGTGTGACTGTGACTTATGCTGCAGAGAACTGGCTGTGGTGGATGCTGGTGGCACTTGCTGCAAATGCACCCTGCAAGCCCTGGGAAAAGTGTTCATGGGAAACTGTCTCAAAGGAGGTGTTTGGCTGCAAAACTGTCCAATGGAGTGTGGGAAAAGTTGCTGGTTGTTGCTGATCATTACGTACTACAGAGTCTTTGTGTTAAAAAAGCTATGTACATGCAATAACCTAATGAGATCACCTGTGCACATTACAGGAAATGGGTCTGGGGAAGCCACATACATTTCAGGAGTTTACCAAGAGCACATGCCACACCAAGGAAACAAAACTGTTTTCTTCCATATTGACTGTCCAGCGTTCTTTGTACCAGAAAAAACAAGGGTGGGGGGGCGGATATTTAAATCCCATATCCCCCCTTTTTTTTTAAGAGAGGGACAGTGAGAGAGAAAGAAAAGAGATTTTTATTTAGTTTTTCATGTGACTTTCATTTCTCTGACACTTTGTTGTGTACAGGGTACTGGGATTTGAACTGAAGCACTTGCGCATGCGAGGCAAGCACAGTAACCACTGAGCCATCACTCCAGCACCCCCATATCCACTTTTATTAGAGCAAACTGACAGGGTTATTTTGGAACAGAGAGGTGATAAATTGGTTGCTCTAAGAACAATTTTTGGTTTAAAACTTGAATTTCCCTCTTAGCCCTAATATTAATGTAATATAGCTATTCCTGTAACTCAGCTTGGAAGGTAAATTCCTGCCACCATTGCGGTCCTACGTGGATGAGTACCACAATATTGTACTAATCTAGAAATGAAATGTTTCTGCCACTCCTGAATGTACAGTTCTGGGGTCAGCCTCTGTTAGAACATTAGAACATCAGACACTAAAGGATCATGAACTTTCTTTAATGCCAGGAGGGTGGACACAACATAGTAGAATGTATCATCTCCAAGCTATCTGTCATAAAGATACAAAGTTTAATAAAATAATTAACAGATGGTAGAAACATTCTTTCTCTGCTTCTAATTAAACAAGAAGTTAAAATACTATTCAAAGTATACAGTCTGATTGACATGTATCACTCCCTGAAATACTGTTAATTCTATCTATAAATAGAACCCTGAATTTATTGTTTTCAGTTCGTGATTCATATTGAAGAATTTTTTGCTTTTTAAATATCATATTCTCTTATCTTTCTTTGTATCCTTGACAAGTCCTTTTTTATACTTTTCTTCATAGTATCTAAATGTCAGAATTGCTTTCTATACTTTTGGTTCACTGATATATTGTAGAGTAACACTCTGTTCCTTTAAAATTATTCTTTTAAAACTATTGAATTCTGTGACTTCAGTTTTCATTTTTTGTGAAAAATAAAGTCTGTATCTCTGACTCTGATGTCAGTCTCAAGATTCCAGAGTCATAAATTTCTAGCTACTAGTAAAACAGTTATGACTTGTTACATTACAGGAAACAGATTCAACATGGTCAGAATCTTCTACTAAACAGGTTTCCACTTAAAATTCTTATCAATGATGCAATCAGTCAGCTGGCCAAGGAGCAAAGCATTTTCTATGCATTCATGCTTAGTGTTGTATCTTCCTAGCTCATAATATCCTATGCATTTTCAAGTTTCCAGGATTCTCTGCCCACCTTGTCTTTTATCCTGCACTCTCATTCCAGCTGCATTTACACATAGGGTTCAGAGGGGGGAATAACAACAATAAAAAAAATGACACAAGCATATGAAACATATGCGGTTTAGTTTTACGTTACTTTATCTTTTAAGGGACTGGAATGCAGGACATAGTAATGGAAGATTCCAGTCTATTAATATATCCAAAATATATAATAAAAAGCCATAGGATGTTGAGCATGTGGTCAGCATTCAGGTTCATAGTGCAAGGGATTTCTTTTTAAGTGTAAAAATCAGAGGTAGAACCTAGAAAGATGAATAGGAGATAATAAGTCCTCATTAAAACCTCATTTGAGCCTGTGTGGTGGCATACACCTGTAATCCCAGCAACTTGGGAGGTCCAGACAGGAGGATCACAAGTTTAAAATCAGCCTCAGAAACTTAGTGAGGCCGTAAGCAACTTAAGGAGACCCTACTCAAAATAAAATGTGAAAAGGACTGGGTTGTTCAGTGGTTAGGTGCAGCTTGGTTTAATCCTTTGTAAAAAAAGCAAATACACAAAGAGTAGACTCACTTGAATGAGACACAGCAAATAGAAACAAAAACAAAAGTATAGATACTGTAAGAGGATCTCAAAGTCAAGAAGTATGGGGAAATTCACAGCATGAGAAGAAAGGAAGCTGCGAAGAATAGGATAATAAAAAAGTGACTGTAATGCTAAGTCCAAAACTAAAGATGCACATGGGAGTATAGGATGTACAAAGTCAGTGTAAGTCACAAATAAATATTGATTCAGAAATGATGCTTTGAAGTTTCTGTAAATGGTTTAGGGTCTAGATTTTTCTTTGGTGTAATTTTTTATAGCAATATTTTTGTATCATTGGAGTACGCACAGAAAAACATTGAAAAAAAATGTGTACCTACAAGAATCTTGATTCCCAGGAGTATAAATGAGTTCTGGTGGTCAGCATAACTTTAGAATTCTATGAATGTGCAGAATCTTTTATTTGCTTCTCTGTGAGTTGCCTCCTGAACTCATGTAAGAATTATTTATGTTTTTCAGAAGTGGAAACTGAAAGAAATTCAAGTCACTTTACCAAACGGAAAAAGCAATAACAGAATTGAGAAAGGGTTCTAGAATCCCTCGTAAAATGCTAACATTTAAAATTAGATGAGGCATTTTTAGAAAATTTCAAATGAGTCACCCTACTCAAACTTATTAGATTGATATAATAATAAAAAAATTAAAAATGTCATTTTCAATATAATTATCAGGCCCCTTTTCTTTTTGTTAGTAAACAAAAGCATCTCTATATTCTAAAGAATGGTGACATCGTGTGGATAATTAGTCATAGCATTTTAGAAAATGAAGTATGCTAATTAGCAACTCATTTGATCTCAGGAATTATGCAAAAATATTTATTGAGTTCCTATTATTAGCACATTATTGTGTGTAACCCTGTGAAGACTATATAAAGAGACATAGTGGGTAAGAGCTTAGGTTTTAGAGTTTAATTTCCTGGGCTGGAAAAATAGAGTTGATATAAGAAATCACACCCACTGTGTCATGATCTTGGACTATCATATTACGTCATGGACATGATTATTTATGGTTTTGGACTTTTAGAAATCATGTAAGGACCATGTTTTGCGAGTTCCTCCATGTTAGAAACAGGATATGAAAGCAATTGTGGGAGGATGCAGGCAAAGAGTAAGAGGTTATGCCAGCCACTTTCAAGAATAGCCGGAGGAATCCACATAATACCAAGCGGTCAGGAATAGCTGGGATTTGTCACCTTCCACTTCACTTCTCTCCAGCCCGAAATTCACATTTTCTTGTCTTACAAGAAACATCTGAGCACAGTGTTACTATATCAAAACAGACTACTCAACAGAGAATTCTGGGAAGGAGAACATGATGATTAGTAAATTTCTGATGATTATAAAAATAATGTTCTTTGACATACGTGTTACTTATGATTTAAAAGAGCATTTAAATTAAAGGTAGAAAGGAGGATGAGAGTTGAGCCAACCTTATTTCAGTTAATTATGTGTTTCCAGTTGTTCTAGTTGTGTGTGTTTCCTACTGCTACAATATGAGTTGGTGGTCCTTAACTGCTACAACAGTTCGGTTTGCTCCTGGTTCTGTTTGTAGCAATATGGACTCTGAGCACTGAAGAAAACTGAAGAAGGAGTACCAAAGTTATACATTTGTCTTTCTTTCGGTGTCTGCAATTTCAGTTTTTCTGCTGCCCAAGACTGCCATCTCTGGCCCAGTACTTGGAAAGCAGTCAACAAGGAATACAGTGTCGTAACTAGGAAACACAAAAATGGACTTGTGTGCTGTGAGTCACTCACACACCAGTGCCCTCTTTTCCATTTTCATGAAGAAAGGCTTTTTAAAAGGAAAGGAGTTGTCTTTATTTTAGAACGAGGCTGGGACACCTACCCCTCTCATTCTATGACTTCCTGGTCTGTAGCATTGCAATTAGAATAGCAAGGAAGACCTCAATTTGTAGTTTGCTCTTTACAGATATACATTTAATTTTTGCTAGATTTCTAGTAGAAAAGTGTAAAAGATCCCATTTGGTCCTATGGAGTCTGGCGTGAGTGGAGATTTGAGGCTTACAATGCAACTATTAGCTGTCTATTGTTCAATCTAACAGTGGACTCCAAGTTAAAACTGGAGAAGTTTCAGAGGGATCAAAACCCCTCACACCGGCTTGTTTTCTTTGACCATGAGCGTGATAGATTTTTTTCCATCCTTTCACCCTTAATCTGTGGATGTCTTTGCCTGTTAGGTGAGTTTCTTGTAAGCAGCATATGGTTGGATTTTGTTTTTTGATCCAGTCTGCAAGTCTGTGTCTTTTGACTGGTGCACTAAGACCATTCACATTCAGTGTTAAGACAGAAGTGTGCAGTTGTTTCGTAGTCATTGAGTCTTACTTAGTTGTTTCCATGGTGGTCTTGGTTGGTTCTTGGTAGGTGATATTGTCACTGAATTTCTTCACTTTGTGGATTATGGGAATACATGAGAAAGTGCTCTAAATCATTAGTAATCAGAGAAATGCAAAAGAAAACCACATTAAGATATCACCTTACACCAGTCAGAATGGCAAAGATGAAGAAAATAAACAACAATAGATGCTGGAGGGGATGTGGAGAGATAGGCACACTAACACACTGTTGGTGGAGCTGCAAACTGGTACAGCCCCTCTGGAAAGCAGTATGGAGAATCCTTAAAAAATTAGGGATGAGCCCACCATATGACCCTGCTATTCCACTCCTGGGAATCTTTCCAGGGGATTTAGAATCAGCACATTACAGTGACACGGCAATATCGATGTTCATAGCAGCACAATTTACTGTTGCTAGGCTATGGAAACAACCCAGATGTCCCTCACTGGAAGAATGGATTCAAAAACTGTGGTACATTTATACCATGGAATATTACACAGCAATTAGAAACAATGATATTGCAGCCTTCGAGGGTAAATGGATGGTTATGGAAGAGATCATGATGAGTAAAATCAGCTTAACCCAGAGATCTAAGGGTCGATTGTCTCCACTCATCTGTGGAGTAGGGTCTAGACCCTGGACAATGAGAAAGTTGGTCTACTAGCATGAGTTAAATCCAGATAAGATGTAATGCTTTAAAATCTAATACTTTTTTTTTAGAGTTATAATGGGAAGGGAAAGGGAGGGATAAGGGAGGGTAATTGGGGGGGCACTCCTGGGGATAATTGCAATATCCAGAAAATATGCATATTTTATACACATTTTATATATTTTTTTTAAATCTTGTAAGGTTGCTCAAAATAAAAAACCCTCACAATTGTTCACTTTCTGTTGTTTACTCTTAACAATGGCCTTTTTCTGCTATCCTTTTCCTATCTTTAGTGGTATCTCTATTGTTGGGTGTTTCTGACTCTGGAATCCAATAAAATCTGTCTTTAAGCCTATTTTAAAATTATTCTACAAAAATATGTGATTTCCCACCTTTGAAAATGCAAGGAACCCTTAGGTCACAGCAATTCAATAAAGAATTTGGCCCTGTTGGCTTTGTCATGAAAGTCCTGTTCCTTAGGAGTGCCTAAGTTAAAACAGATACCTAGACGACTTGTCAAAAGACACTTGGCATTACCACAGCAACTGCAGCCAGTATTGACTGAGCTGATGCTCACACCTAACGGAAGTCTATTCAATAAAAGAAGCCCCTCAATTTCTTCTACAGATTACTCAAATGGGAAATGTAAAGTTTCCTCAGTAAGCCCAACATTCCAAAAGGAGTGCAAAAGGATCATTTGAATTCAAAATTCATCCTAGTTTAGTAGTGGACATGGAGTAGATATTAATATTTGATGATGAGTAAGAAAGTAGTTTTAACATGTAATGTGATTTGTTTGCACTTAAGAATGTATTTTCCTTCAAAAAGAATGTGGAGTTTTAAAATAGACACATAGTTGCTAGAGAAAGAAACCCTATGAGAATTACCTTCCCATAGCGAGCTAACTAGAAATTTGGACACAATATAGGAAACAACAATTTTCAGTCATTGTACAACAGTCAGTGAGGCATTATAATCCCTGTGGGCAGGGAGAAAAAGAGATGAGCCCTACCGTGGCCTTGCTTTCTGCCTGGGGAACAATTTGCAGACAACAGTGTGGGGAAGAAAAGCCCAAAGAAACAGAACTCTGGAAGTTTCCCTGAGTTGAAGAAACTGAACTTGATGTTCAAAAAGATTTAATGCAGCAGTAATGTTTAAGTTAGAGTATGGAAGAGGAAGAAACTGAACAAAAAAAATCTCCAGGAAATTAAAGGTCATTGAGTTTCTGGCTCAATACCAATCAGTATATGCCCTAAATTAAATTCCATAAAGTCAAGCAAGAAAATTTCGAGGAACAAATTCCCAGGAATTTTGGAGTTTGGAAGGCCAGAGGGAGAGAACCTGCTAACAACTGGAGGCAAACAGTAAAGAACACAAAATAGTCACGTCTTTGGAGTAGGTCTGAAATGGGCTTCACTTGAGAATAAAGATTACTGTAAATGTACTTATTCCCCACCAAAGAATAAGTGAATAAATACTACTGCAAAAGCAGAAAAAAAGTAAATCTGATTCTACTTGACTGAAATCTCTGTCAACAAAATCTAGCACCAGAGTCTGGAATGAGCAATACTCATTATCAAAAACTCACCACAATGGTACTGTATTTGAAATCAGAAAATGTGATCCAATACGAGGAAAAAAATCCAATAAGAAAAAAAAAATCTTAAAGGGCAAAAATGGTGCAAATATCAAAGACTCTGAAAGATGTCTGAAATGCAATCTAGGCAATGCAATTTCCCTAAATGGGATTAATAACACATCTGAACCTAGAGATGCAGTGACTAGTGAACTTGAAAATAAATGAAAAATATCAGAATGAAGCACAGACGAAATAAACAACAAATGAAGAGAACCTCTGTGACTTGAGGTGAAATCACATCCGTGTAACTGGAGTCTGAACAAGAGCAGGGGCAGAAAATATATTTGAGAAAAACCTACCTGAAAATATTTTAAATATTATCAAAGCCATAAACCTAGAGATCTATGAAGCAGTACAAAATACAAGTAATACAAAAATAAGAATAATTGCACTAAGTCATATCATCAGATTTGTTGAGAACAAGTGATAAAGCCACCAAGAAAATACACACACACACACACACACACACACACACACACTCAAAATGTACTGTAGAAAACAAATTCCATAACTCATTCAAAATTAAAAAGCTCTAAAAAACTGAGAAAGATACTGTTCACTTAGAATTAAAAAAAATGAAAATATGAAGGCAAAATAAAGGATAACAAAAACTGAGTGATATAAAAATTTAAGGAAAGTCATGCAGGTTGAAGTAAAATAGTTATAGATGTGAACTGGTATCTATAGAATTAAGTAACAGTGAAAATCATAAATATATAAATATAAAATATTTTCTCATATTACTGTTTGAGGATAATTACTTAAAATATAGCAGATACTTTGGGATTTATAACTTACAGAAATAAAAATATGTGACAACAATGGAAAAAGGATTGGAAAATATACTTATGTTGTTAAGGTTCTTATATGTGAAATACTATATTTTATTGAAGTAGACTATAACAATATTAACATACATATTATAAATTCTAGAATTTAAAACTCAAACATTATACCAAGTATTCCTATGAAGATATAAAATACCATACTAAAAAACTGAGAAAAGAGGAAAAAAATAGCTAGGAACATATACATTTTTTTAAAGGCACTATATTTCAAATATATGTGAAATCAACTTTAAATGGTTTAAATGACTACAAATTAGAATATTTAACTATGGAAAAGCATGACTTCCATTTATGTTTATTCTTTTAAGTTCACTTTCAATATAATGAAACAATTTGGTTAAAGTGAGGGAAAGAAGGAAGAAGAATGTGAAAGATTTAAGGAAACTTACAAGCACCTAGCTAATTTAGGTCAGTGTGATTTTTGTGGTTTTTTTCCCTCACTTTGTGTCCAAAGTTGTAACAGAAAATATGACTCTGAATGGTTTGTGTTTACATATATAACAAACAGCCTTTAATATATCACAGTGTGTATTGGAAATAGTTCCTATTTCTAGAATATTTTAGTAAATTGTAATATAATGTTTTAAAATTTAAAAAGTACTATTGTTATTTACCAAATATATTTTATATATGTATAATATACACATATATGTGTACACATATATATAATGATTTGGGGGTTCAGTGTTAGAGTGCTTGCCTGGCATGCATGAGGATTGGGTTCAAACCCCAGCACCACATATACAACTAAGTGTTAGAAAACTAAAAACCATATGAAACAATAAATAAAATTTGACACTCTCTTTCTCTTTGTCTCACTCTCTTGTTCTCAAAAAAAAAAAAAAAGATTTGGTCATATCTTCTGGTTTAAATGTTAGTTAGCCCCCAAAAGTTCACATATGACAATGTTGGAAGGCTGAGGTGAAATGATTGGATGATGGGGTTAAAAAAGCCTTAACTCAATCAGTGAGTTCATCCCCTTAAATGGATTAAGTGGCGATTGTTGGGTGGTAGGGTGTGGCTGGAGGAGGTCCGTCATTGGGGGTGTGCCTTTGGGGTATATATTCTGCATTTGGTGTGGAGTTTCTCTGCTCTGCTTCCAGAAGTGAAGCTTTGAGCTTCCTGTTCCTTGGAGCCATGAGGTACATCCTCACCTTGAGTCCCAAGGAATGCAGCTGGCCTTCCACAGACTAAGACCTCTGAAAGTGTGAGCCCTAAAATAAATCTTCTCCTCCTAGAATTGTTCTTGTCAGTCTTTGAGTCAGAGCAGCGAAAGAGTTGATTAAAACAGTCATATGTATAAAGCATATGAAGGAAGATGTATAATTTTAGATGAGGAATAAGAAAAAAAATCCTTCTTAACATATACTAGATATTGAGGGGGACAAAACTATTCTCACAAAAATTTTCAGCTCAGAAGTAGTTTTATGTTCAAATCCATGTTTACTACAACAAAATGAATCCTTGTGAAATCTCTGGTTTTACCTATGTCATACAATGAGTGAATACATGTTATAGTTTTGAAAGGAAATTATTTTGTGACAAAGTAACTTAAATTTCTTATGCTATTTTACTGACCAAGTAAGCTAATGTTAATTACATACAATGTCTATAATTAAGAAAACATAAATTTTGTATTCAATATAATTTGAGTTATCACTCTGAAATTCTTTTCACTAATGAGGTTTTTCGTTTTTTAAAGAGAGACAGAGAGTGAAAAAGAAAGTCAATTTTTATTTGTTTTCTCATCTGGTTTGTTTTTCCAAAACTTAGTTGCATATGTGGCTCTGGGGTTTAAATGAAGGTCCTCAGACATAGCCAAGGAAGCATTCAATTGCTGAGCTACCTCTCTAGTCCCTCACTATTGAGATTTTATATTATATAATGTATATAATTTTCCAAGATCCTTTGATAGATTTATAAATTTGCATTGATATTAATAGTTACATGATAAACAAATTATGAATACCTAGATAGATAATTTCTAAGTAAATTGAATATTAAAACATTAGTTATTAAGCATTATATACACACAGAAACTTAAACACATGCATTTTAAAGATTATTTTTTCTTTGGTGTGTTATAAATTAGTTATACCACAGGGTTAGTTAAACAAATTTGATTGTTTTCTTTTTATTTGTCCTTTGTAAAGAGGTATAGAAGGTACATGAACATAGGTTGTTATTATTTATGTGCTTTGGTTGGTTTCTGAAATTCTTGTGTGTTAGAGATAGTTCTATTAATAAACTCTTAGTGTAAAAGCATGAGCTTCCATGGTTGAAAGTTAAATTAATATGAATAAGTTAGATTGTATTAGGAACTGCACGTAAATATGATTATATATGCAGAGTAAATAATGTATTCTTTATGGAAGAATAATGATGTTTTAAAGATAAATGTATTCTTGTTACATATGTGAGAGAGATAATGAAAATAAAATTCGAATGGAAATAGGTTGTAGAAAGTTTGCAGATAGATAGGAAACTTCATTTCCCTCAGTTCATAATATTGACAAGTAATGAGTCTAAAAAGACTTAATAGATCTGGCTAAATTTTAGCAAATTTGCTCAATTTTGATATGTGTTTTCATTAAAAGGGAGTATGTGGATACTTATTATTACAAATCATAAAAATGAAAGATTAAAATTTGTTTTATTCCTATTAAAGTGATAAATGAGCCTTTGAAGATCCAGTCTGCTCATAACATAAGGCAGTAAAGTTGTTCAGTTCCCTCTCTGTGATTTTTCTTGTTAATGGATATTTTACATCTCACCAGAGTAACTCCCTATGTTTTGTGCTGGCTCTTTTATTTCTTTGATTATTTAAAATAATAAAAAAGGTTAATTTCCTCACCTCCATGAGAACTAAAATTCCTTAAGATTGTGTTACTTTCTTACATTAGGAAGTTTAAATGTACTATTGTTCTTAGTTATAGGCAATAAGCTATGGTTTTTGTTTTGTTTTCAGGAACTTATTCCATTATTTTAATCACATTCCTGATGACTATTGTGATTTGATCGTCTAAAAGAATCCCTCTATTTAAAAAAAAGTCAAGATGTCTTTACATTTTAACTTTTTTTTAAGATTTCTAGGAACATATCTAGAAAAAAATAATTTCATTTACATTATAAGAAAGAGGAATGCTAGAATTTTTTTCCATATGCTCCATAATTATTACTTAGCTCAGCTTAGAAGTTCAAGTGGTTTCCTGAAAATAATCATATTAAAATGATTAATCATATTAAAATGATTAATCATAGATTAACTTTATTCAGGAAAAGTATCATAACTATAAGTATGTTCCTGAGATAATATGCACTAGAGGAAGGTCCTCAATAGTTAGTGGTACCCTTGTGTTCATAAAATGTTTCTCAATCTTTCCATAAAACAACAACAAATTCTTTTTGAACCAATCATTCTTGTACCCATAACATAGTAGTTTTATTTTCTTCTTTTTTGATATCTTTTATTGCTGGTATAGATTAGGCACAACCTTCCATTATTACGATCTACTGGTGGCTTCTGTTCTCTCATGCTTTCCAAAAGGCTCTGCTGAAAGCTACAGGCTAGAAATTTGTTCTACTACAAAGGTCAGTCTCAGAGCTCCATAGATAGAGGTATGGCAGCTAGTCTTAACTACTGCTACTTCAAGCAAAGACAGATTGTACAAGCTTCTGAACTGATATCACATAGACAAATGTCATAGTGTGGCAAGAGACTGAGTCAACAGTGTCAGTAATTATTTTTAAGCAAACTCAAAAGACACCCATGAAAACAGACTACAGACCCTAGTAACTTATTGAACAAAGATCAGGTAAGTAAGAATGAGTGACTTAACAGTTAATAATAGTCATTTTTATGGAATACTAGTGATATAATTGTAATACATATTTTTTCACTTGATGGATTTTTAAGGAACTCAGGATGAATATTTTTACTAAATATTTTCACTGTCTATGACACTTTAGTTATATAAGAAGGGCAAAAAAGAATCAGCCCTTAAGAATCAGAATGTGACTTAGTGAATCTACTGCTAGAACAGTTTTTGAATGTTTCTGTGTGCCATATTTGAGAATAATTCTATTTAATCTCATTTAAAAAGCAGGGATTTAACTTTCTGTCTTGAATTAGTGCCTGGAAAACCTCCCAAGTGAATGGTCTGATAATAGCTTTAGAACTAAGAGTATCCCATCCTTATAGATACAGGATAAGTCACTTTCTATTGGTTAAGTGACTTAGATTTGGGAAGCAATCGATCAACTTCATTTATAGATACAACTGGTGAAAATTTTTAGAAATGAATTTCTGGTGTTTGATCTACTAAGTGTGTAATATAATATTAAATACCACTACTACTAATACTAACAATAAATTTCTAGAGTACTAAAGCAAATTAAACAATCCTAGGTTTCTTTCAAAATGTCTAAATGGACTTTACTTTGGTTATTACCTATTCAACACTATGACTTTAGATCTGCTGGTCATGGTATAGTGTATGTCAACTAAGACATTCTGCTACACGTATAGGCAGAGGGATGACTGTCATTTTGTGTCATTGTCTAATAAGCCAATCCAAATATCTCATTCTGTATACTTTTTATTTATAATTGATTACGGCATTTTACAGTTCTCTAAATTTAGAGGTTAATTTGTCAAGGATAGATAGCAGTACTATAGATTCTTCTCTGAAAGTAGGGTAAATCTTGTTTTATGGACATGAAAATGACTTCTAAGAGGAAAGATCAGAACACAGTTACAGTTGCATTACTGTATAGTGCTTTAACCTGTTTTGCATGTAATTGCTCATTCTTATTCCCATTTATTTTTGTGATTACATATACTTCCTTATCTACTATACATTTTTGAAACATCTTGATCATCCTTCTTTTTCTTTCATTAAAGAATTAAACACACCTTTAACATGTGATCACTTAAAATTAAATGTTGGTACCCAGGTTCTGTTTGTTGATTTAGTGTTGTGCCATACTTTATTTTTTTTTTTAAAGAGAGAGGGACAGTTGGAGAAACAACTTTTTTATTTAGTTTTTCACATGGCCTCCAGTGCTCCAACATTTAGTTGTGTACATGGTGCTGGGGTTTGAACCCAGATCCTCATGCTTGCCAGGCAAGCACCGAAACCACTGAGCCACCACTCCAGCCCATGTAGTGCTATACTTTAAAAAGTAGTCTAGGCTGTTAGTGCATTTTTAAAAATGAACAGATGTTCAATTAACTAAACATTAAAAACTGAGAGTAAGTATTTTTCAAAAGTCTTTAAAGAAAAATTTAAATTTTTATATATTTACAAATAAAAATAATTTATTGGATAAACTAAATCATCAATAATTACTAAATTTTCATATCTTTTCAGTCATTTTGGCATTGAGAGGAAATATCTTTAACAGATTGAATTAGAACCAAAACAAGACTACAGTTATCACATAGGGAAGCAGGTTTAAAATCTCAGGATTACACTAAGAATTTATTGATCAGTTTTGCTAATTTTATAACCATTATGTTGTTAAAAGTCAAACTTCCTGGGCTGGAATGGTGGCTCAGATGTTGGAGAATTTGTCTGGCATGCACAAGGACCCATGTTTGAACCCCAGCACCACATACACAACTGTCACAGAAACAAAGGCCAGAAGAAAAAATAAATAAAATTGATTCTCTCTCTCTCTCTCTCTCTCTCTCTCTCTCTTTCTCTCTTTCTCAGAAAACCTCCAAAACATCTATCTTCCTCAGCATCCCCACCATATGTTCAAAGCGACCATCCCTGCTGTCTGACAGTGCTAGTTGCTAAGTCTTCCTGCAAAGGCCATCCTCAATCATCACACAATATAAAATGTGCAATCTGGCCACCTTTACCTTAAAGTCACTGGTGAGCTAGGTATACCAGGAATTGTGCCAGATGTTGCATATAATGCAATGCACAAAATGAACAACTCAAAAGGACACACAAAAATAGAGACCCTACAAATCATCTTTCTTCCTTCCTTCTCCTTCAATATTCCTATATCAGCCAGCTACAAATCCTTGGCTACAAAAAAATCCTATTTATCAAAAATATACCCGTGCTATTTTTCCAATATACTAAGCAATGTGAGCATACTTGCTCTATGCAAATACATGTAAAAGGACATCTGTAACTTCGAAGGAATTTCCTGACTTCTCCAACCTATGAAAGTTCTGTCAATCTAAGAATGTATCCTTCATCTTTCAATGAAACAAAATGTACCATACTCAGAAAATAAAAACATGAACTTCTCTTCCTCTATTTCCCCAGTTTGGAACTGAGTGATCAATTATCCTGGGTTCTAACTCTGTTCTCCTCTCCTGAGACATGAATATCTCTAAGTCTCCCATTTCACTCCAATTTTTTCTATTCTTGTACTTCTAGGATGCAATACAGGTTTTCTGCTTGCCATTTGGAATTCATTGGTGTACTCACAAGCTTATGTATTCTACTCTACTTCTTCCTGTATGCTAATAACAGCAAATTATAATCAATCTAAAATTTGATTCTTGTGGTATTTTTCCTTTTCTCTCAGCAATACCAAGATTTTCATTTATTTTATTTTCACATTTAGGGATGGTCTTTTGTTTGTTTGCTTTGTTCCCATATTATTCTAGAGATAGGTTGTAATTTAGCCCAGGCTCACAGCACTGAATGAAAACCCCAAAGATGGACAATAATACAGTCAATTATAACAACTCAGCCCACACATCCTGTTAATATTTGTTTCATTCTAGTAGAAACTCCTTTGAGGTCAGAGACCATGCATTCCATTATTTTTATATTTCACTGACTGCCTAACTTAGAGATTGGCACACACTAGGCAAATACAAGGCATACAATCAATGAATAATTCATTGATTCTGATGCTCTAATACACATCCATATTTGCTTCCGGGAAGTAGTTTAGTTGTTCAAGGATCAAGTTCTAGGATGAATAATTAATCATTTATCAAATGCCTCCAAAAGGCAAGGTCAAATGTGATAGAAAGGATGAAAGCCATTAGGAGATTGTTGATATGCACACTAATCCATTTCAGAAGTGTCAGTTTGCATTTGTTGGTGGTTAGTCTGTGGAGCACTGCAGATTGCAGCTTTATCAGAAGATGCACTTTTCAACACCTCGTAACTAGAAACTAGGATAGGAATAAAGCCATGTATACTAACCTATTTGAAATCTTCCTTCTCTGATTTCCTGGAGGACTTTTACTGGTTCCTTACCTACTTAAGGTGACTGCATTTCCCATCTGTAGCAGAGTCTGCTTGTGGTCTCCCAATGAATATATTCTCTCTTATATTTCTTCATCTTTCATGAAAATGGGGATTTTTAGCTAAGTCCTAGGCTGGCCAGAAAAGTGTCCCATTCAGTCCACCTTTTTTCCCCCCTGTTTTAAAGAAAGAGAGGACAGTGAGAGAGAGAGACAGAGAGAATCAATTTTTATTGAGTTTTTCACATGGCCTTCATTGCTCCGACACTTAGTTGTGTATTTGGGTGCTGGGGTTTGAACCCGTGTACTTGTGCATGCCAAGCAAGCACCATAAGCACCGAGCCACCGCTCCAGCCCCCATTCTATCCACTTTTAAAGCCAGGTATTTGCAGCCAAGTAGGTTCCTATGACTAAGCTATGTAAATGACATATGAGTGCAAGTGAAAAATACAATTTCTAGACTGTGTTCTTAAATTTAAGAAGTTGTTTTCTTCATTTCCCCTGGCCTTTTCTTCCAGTTGAAATGCAGACTTTGTCATCTTGGACAAAGCTTGGGGACAAACAATAGAAATAATGAAGTAGTGAGACTGAAAAAGTTTGGTCCCAGAGTATAAGTTTCTAACACAATCTGGCATCTAGTATCTGTTAAATGTTACACAAAACTAAAAGATTAACAGAACAAATTGTGAATTCTATTTTGTAAAAGCCATTATTTATATGAGTGCCTCTAATATACAGACAGACTTATACTCTAATTACCGGACAAATGGATTTTATAAGGCCATCAAGGATAAGTCTTGAATCCAGAGATTATGACACATGAGAAGTAGCTGTAGTGATTGACCCCAAACTTAGTATTTTCAAATTTCTGTTGGTGAGTTTATTTTAGAAAAAAATATATATTTTGTCTGAAATATTGTCTTAATAAAATCAGTCAAAATATCTTTAAATCCTTTATAAACGGTATCAGGTACAATTAAAAATTCAGGGTTCTTTTTTCAGCATAATGAAGTAGGAATTTATTTATTCACAGAGCATTTGCTGCTATCAATTTACATAAATTTATTTTCCCCATACCTGATGAATTCTTTGTTTTCATTTTGGTCAAAGATCTGATGATAGATGGTGTTCTGTGGGGAGCTTGATGAATCAGGCAACAGTATCAAAAGCAATATCTGTAGTTCTAAAAATTGCACAATGTAATCGGCTAAACAGCACTCACCAGATACGTGTTACTTCAGGGATTAAATCTACCCTCTCCTGTGAGCTGCATGGTAGAATTATCATTCATGGGAACTGAAAGCTACAAGAAGATAGTTCCACAATGGGGTCACCTGACTGAAAATGAATTCCACTTATTTCTTCCACTGTTCCAGCTGGCTGGTTTGCTCAGTTCAGTGCTTTTTAAGTCTGCTTAGAGAAAAAAAGGAAAAAACATTTCTGAAAGTAATTAAGGCCATATCAGGATGACTTTGAATATTAAAAAATACTTGTTTCAGATAATTTTTAACTTTTTTATTATTATTAATTTAGCTGCCCTGATTTAAAAACAACTCTTCAAGTCATTTCACTAACAGGCCTGATCGTAAATTCGTTTCTAATGTCTTTATGACCCCAGAAAGAAGAGATGAATTGAGCTGGCTTAATTGGCTGAAACACCGTTGAAATGTAATGTGGGTGATTTAATCAGCCTATGGCACTAATGGAGTTAAGTACTTTGTCCACCAGGAACTGCACGATCTTTCACTGAGCTTCTAAGTGGCTGCTCATTGCAATATGTAAGGCACTTTCTTTTGTAGTTTGCATGTGGCAATGTGTGGTAAATTAAAGGGGGGAAGTCTATAGAGTATACATTTTAAAAGTGAAACAGTGGCAGTTTTTAATCAACATGGTGTACTGGGAAAAATTAAATTGCATTTTAGCCTTTGTTATAGAATATTTTCTGAGACAGCATACTTCAGTTTCCCTAACTACATGTTGCATTGACCAAATTGAACTCACTCTATACCAGTTTCTTTATATAATGAATCCAAGCTAAACAACAGCCATTATAAGGAGGGGAACTGAAACAGATGAAATTTTAAAAGTGTCATCAGTTGCCTATCTTACCTGGATGTGGGAAGGCGATCCTCAATATTAAGAGATGATGTTTCATGGTGATAGCTAAGTAGACATTTTCCCTGCTCATACTCTGGCCAGTTTTCTTTCTTTCTCTGATGCTTGCTAGCAGTGTCACTGCAGGTAAATTACTTAGCCTGGGGATATCATTAGATGGGAGATGGAATTCACAGTGTCATTTAAACATCAGTCTGAGAATGCAGCAGCTCCACAGCTGAAGTGGCTGTACTCTCTTATTCCAGCTCCCACACCTACCTACCAGAGGCTGACCTGTTTCAAGACGGTGCATCTCCTCCAGGAATGGTTCTCAAGAATGATGACTTAACTTCTCAAAGTTTAGCTTCTTCTTAAAATCCATTCACAGAAATTGATTCAAAATGTGTTATTCCCATTGAGAAATAGAATTGGGTAATATTCCAAACCAAAATATTTTCCTGGTCAATATTGTAAACCAGTACAAATTTATCTCTGACTCATTGTACACTTTAAACCACAATGTGCTTCACTGGATTTGTTCCATCTTTCATTTATGAAGGGAGACATTCAAAACTACATCCTATTGAAAAATTTCCACATGAACACTGGATTGCCTTACCTTTTTTCTATCTTTGAAATTTTGGTAACTATAAATGTATTTTAATAAATGTCTAATATACCCAGTAAACAAACTAATTTACTTGTCAAAACAACAATCAATAAAACCAAGTAAACTACAACTAATTTACTTGTCAAAACAACAGTCAGTAAAACCAAGTAAACTACAATTACCTGTCAAAACAAAACAGCAGCAATTTTATTGTCATTATGTATAAATTATTGCTATTTTAAATGAGAATTATAAAAAATACGTGATTTGTTTTGAATGCAGAAAGATAACATTCTCTTTCCACAATTTCCACACAGTTCCTGCTGCCTTATTTGGGAAGTTTGCTGAGTGTAGGTGAAGACTCAGTTTGCTAAGTGATGTGATTCCTTGGTCATGTGTGCTCCAGGTGAGTCAGGATGCTGGTAGGTAAGATGGTATCCAAGAGCAGGATAGGTGATATAGGAAATAATATGGGGGATGGTGGGAAATTATTGGAAAATATGCTTAAAATATAGATAGATTTTTGTGGGAAGGAGAGATGGATGAAGAATGTATGAATATATACCTTTAGCCAACTGAAGACTTGACCCGTACTATCTTGTTTCATAATGAAGAATGGAATTATTTGTCTTTTTACTTTTAATTTTTTTCTTTCATTATGTAGGTGTTAATCATTTTTGTGCTTTTTGACCAGTGGTATTTCCATACTATTGTCATTGTTCTAGTATATAGATATTTTCTGTGAATGTCACTTATATAACGCACTTGAAAAAATTTACTGATGATGTATTTTATACCAAAAAAGTTGCTAAGTGTTTGTTTATTATGGCATTGAGTCTTCACAACAACCCCATAATTGAAGTACTATTATCATTCCCATTTTATAGATAAGAAAACAGACTTTGAAAAGTTGGCATAGAAATGTCAGAGTTAGTAATAACAAAACTATATTCACATTCAATAATGTAGTTTCAACTTTCAAATAGTTACTTACCAAAGGTTTTAGTCATCTTTTTCACAGTATGACCAATAGAGCTGACAAGAATGATGTTAGAGGAGGGAAAGTATACTTGGAGCTCATGATTTCGAAGTTCTCATTATATGTATGGCCAACTCCCTTGCTCTGGGTTCAAGGTGAGGCAGAACATCGTGATGGAAAGGTGTGGAGAAGGAAAGCACCTGAGGATGTGGTAAGCAGGAAGCAGAGAGAGAGCTCCACTCTCTAGAGACAAAATAAAAACCCAGAGGCATGCCCCCAGTGACCTACTTCTTCCCGCCACACCCTCCCTGCCTACCTTTACCACCCAGTTTATCCTTGTCAGTGGAGTAATCCACTCATTGGTGGAGGCTCTCATATCCTGACTGTTTCACCTCTAAATTTTCTTGAATTGTCTCAGACATGAGTTTTTTTTGGGGGGATACCTCATTCTTAACCATAACACCAAGTAAACTATCTATTTGTATATTCTCAGTAAGATACTTCATTTATTTTCTCCAAAAAATAAATATGATATAAACAGTCCAGTGTAAATTATTTGGATGTTTTAATGATGTTTCCTTTTATTACCCACTTCTATCAGTATGGATGCAGCATTTGGTTTTATATACAGACTTCAGTTATTCATGGAAAGATGATACCTTAATCCAGTCCACAAATATTATTCATGACAATAAATTATTTACATAGGGGAGAAATATAGAAAAGTCAAGAGACTGAGGTGTGAGTGATGTGGGGGTGATTCTGGATTAGGATTAGGAGCATACCATACTGTTACTACATATGGATTTATGATTGTACAACATAAAACTCCTTAATGAAGAAATATCATTACAGATTAAAGTTTAACATTGGCATTTTATTTTTAAATGATGAAATAGCATAATAACATATACATGTATTTATACAAATAAAATATTGTGAAGGAACACACCAAAGTTTATAATAATTTCCCCCAAATTATCCTGAATATTAATGCAGCTTTTACATAGGCAGTTTGTTCAACTCATTTAAACAAAAATTACAAAAAATATAAAATATTGCAAGCACTGCACACTTCCGGAAAACACCATGATTACAAATCAAACTATGACAATTGTATTGTTTTCTCCTTTAGAATTTTATAATAGGTTTGTAGATTGAGCACACTATCATGAGTTTAGATTCAAATCTCAGCTTGAATCCTAATTTGCAATGTAACTTCTGACAATAATATAACCTCAGCTCCTCAATCACATTTTATAATCATTAAGGTCATTTCTAATTTAAAAATGTGGTGACACTGAAAAATAATAGGTGAGAAGATCCTCTCTCATGTATTTCTGCATATGATTGGTATCAGTTATTTTTAATGTAAATATGAAAACTGATACAGTGAGACTTTACAGTACAATTTTCGAAAGTATCTAGTTTAAAACTTCAGAAATAACTTCCAAGTTTAATTATTACAACTTTTTTCTATAAACAAAATGCTTCAGTATGTCTACTCAGCTCAAATTTAGTGTAATTAGATAAATATTAAGCTTCTTTTCAAGCTAATTCCCATTGAGTTTTACGTAAAACAATTGACAAAAATAGTGATATAAACACTTATTTGATTTATTTGCTAATTAAATGTATTTTACTATTGATATAATATATCAATATTTATTTAAAAATAATTAACAAAATATTAATGATCCTGTGTTCTTTGAATTATACCTTAATTTATTAAAATTGAATGAACAAAATGAAGTTAATAATTTTTTTTATTAGAAGTATATAGAGATACAATTGAGGGGGAAACATTATCAAAGCAACAGCAATAAATGTATATATACTTTGTTATCCAGGGGTAATGCCAAAACATGGATGAGCACTTTGGGTTTCATCTGTTGCAGTTTCCCCTCGAAGAACTCATGCGTTAAATGGGTATCTCATGGAGGAATGACATTGGCTTCTGGGATGGTTCCCCCATATTCCCACTCTCCAGTCTCCTATGAGTTCTTCATACACCCTCCCCCATCCCCATCCCCCTCCCTACGCCTCCAAGTATCCTAGGGAGCCATCCCCCTATTACTCTGAGGGTCATTCAATTTGAAGTATTTAGGTTAGCCGTCTACCCTACTGCTTCCCCATATATTCTAGCATTCACAGATGAGAGAAACTATTCAGCCCTTGAATCTCTGGGACTGGGATACATCACTAAGCATAATTCTTTCCATCTCCATCCATTTGATATCAAAAGCCATAATATCGTCTTCTCTAATGGCCAAGTAGTATTCCATTGTATATATGTACCAAAGTTATTGTATCCACTCGTCCAGTGAGGGGCATCTGGGTTGGTTCCATAGTCTAGCTATAGTAAATTGAGCTGCTGTAAATATTGATGAAGTCATTTCTTTATCATATGTTGATTCTAACTCTTTTGAGAAAATACCCAGAAGTGGTATAGCTGGGTCATGAGGTGGTTCCAGCCCTAATTTTTTGAGGAGTCTTCCCAATGCTTTCCAGAGTGGCTGAAACAGTTTGCAGTCCCACCAGCAATGTGATAGTGTTCCTCTTTTCCCACAGCCCCTCCAGCATCTGTAGTTGTTGGTATTCTTCATTTTTGCCACTCTAACAGGAGTGAGGTGCAGTCTCATTGAAGTTTTGATTTGCATTTCTCGTATTGCTAGTGATGTAGAGCATTTTCTTATATATTTATGGGCTTTCTGGACTTCCACTGGAGAGACGTTCCTTTGGAGATCTTTAGCCCATTTATTGATTGGATTATTTGTGAGTTTGGACTTCTGTTTCATTAGTTCCCTGTAAATTCTGGATATTAGCCCTCTGTCCAAGGTGTAGCAGGCAAAAGTTTTCTCCCATTCTGTAGATTCTCTCTTGATGCTCTTGACTAGATCATTAGCTGTGCAGAAACTTTTTAGTTTAATTGCATCCCATTCATTTATTCTTGATTTTACAGCATGAGCCATAGGAGTTTTGCTAAGGAAGTAGCTGCCGACTCCTATATGCTGTAGTGTTGACTCTACTTCTTTTTCTAGTAAGTTTAAAGTTGTAGGCTTAATATCCAGGCCTTTGATCCATTTTGATTTAATTTTTGTGCAGGGTGAAAGATAAGGATCCAGCTTCAGTTGTCTAGATATGGCTGTCCAGTTTGTCCAACACCATTTGTTGAACAGGTTATCTTTCTTCTACACTACACTTTTGCCCCCTTTATCAAATATC
Source organism: Aplodontia rufa (assembly GCA_004027875.1). Classification (NCBI taxonomy): domain Eukaryota; kingdom Metazoa; phylum Chordata; class Mammalia; order Rodentia; family Aplodontiidae; genus Aplodontia; species Aplodontia rufa. Next base: position 3,760 of record PVKS010020440.1, on the reverse strand, counting down.
AAACAGTTAAGGATATGGGGGTTTGTCTCAGGATCTTCTATTCGGTTCCACTGGTCTTCGGTTCTGTTTTGATACCAATACCATGCTGTTTTTGCAACTACAGCTCTGTAATATAATTTCAGGTCAGGGATTGAGATTCTCCCTATTTCTTCCTTTCTATGGAGTAATGTTTTGGCTAGTCTGGGTCTCCTACTATTCCATATAAACTTAAGAATTGCTTTTTCTATATCTCTGAAGAATGCCATAGGTATCTTCATGGGGATTGCATTGAATCTGTATAGGGCTTTGGGTAGAATGTCCATCTTTATTATATTGATTCTGCCTAACCATGAGCATGGAATGTTTTTCCATCTACTCAGGTCTTCTGTAATTTCTTTTTTTAGTGTTTGATAGTTTTCTTTGAAGAGGTCCTTAACATCCTTAGTAAGGTTAATGCCCAAGTATTTCATTTTTTTGGAAGTGATGGTGAATGGGAGAGATTTCCTGATTTCTTCTTCTGTGGATTTGTTGCTGGAGTAAAGAAATGCTAGTGATTTGCTGGAGTTGATCTTGTAGCCAGCTACTTTGCTAAAATCTCCTATAAGGTCTAGGAGTTTTCTGGCCAATGTTTTTGGTTCTTCTAGGTATAAAATCATGTAGTCTGCAAATAGAGATAACTTAACTTCCTCTTTTCCTATACTAATACCTTTGATTTCCTTGTCTTGCCTGATAGCTCTGGGAAAGGTTTCAAGGACTATATTGAACAAGAGTAGGGATAGCGGACAGCCTTGTCTCATACCTGAATTCAGTGGAAATGCTTTCAGTTTTTCTCCATTGAGGATAAAGTTTGCTATGGGTCTGTCATAAATGGATCTGACATAGTTAAAGTATCTTCCCTTGATCCCTATCTTTTGCAAAGTTTTGAGGATAAAGTGGTGTTGAATTTTATCAAATGCCTTCTCTGCATCAATAGAGATGATTATATGATTTTTTGTTTTTAATTCTGTTTATGTGGTGAATTACATTTATTAATTTGCATATGTTGAACCTGCCTTGTTTTCTTGGAATGAAGCCCACGTGATCATAATGAATTATGTTTTTAATGTGCTTTTGTATCAGATTAGCTAAAATTTTATTTAGGATTTTTGCATCAACGTTCATCAGGGAAATTGGTCTGTAGTTTTCTTTCCTTGGTGTGTCTTTGTTGGGCTTTGGGATCGGTGTAATGTTTGCTTCATAAAAAGTGTTTGGGAGTGTTCCCTCTCTATCACTTTCCTGGAAGAGCTTGTAGAGGATCTGTGTAAGTTCTTCTGTGTAGGCTTGGTAGAATCCTGCCATGTATCCATCCGGACCTGGGCTTTTCTTTTTTGGGAGAGCATTGACTGCTGCTTCAATTTCGGTTTCTGTAATAGGTTGGTTGAGGTTTTCAATGTCCTCAGGGACATGTCACAATGGCAGCCAGCCGCCTGCCGCAGACAGGGCTACGAGTTCGCTAATGTGAGGAATTAATTCCCAGTGCTTTATGCAAGTTTAGGTAAATTACGAGCAGTCAGGTCAGGGAGTTTGCATCCGGCCGGGTTAGCATACGTGGTTAGGAAACTGGCTCCCTTACTGCCTTTTAGATTCTGGTTTTCTGACCATGGCGGCTGAGACCCCAAGAGAGTTTTTTGCTGAGCATCCAGCCCCGCCCGCAGGAAAACGTCACAATTGGGCGCCGGCTGCTGCCGCTCACTCACAGGAACAGCCGTAAGTTTGCTAATGTGAGCAATTAATTCCCAAACTTAATTCCAAGTTCATGGAAATGAAGAGCAGTCAGATCAGGGAGTTTGAGGCCCAATTAAGGTATTTGATTAGGAAACTTGCTCCGTTTCCTCCCCTTTGGGGAAGCTCCCCTCCCCCCCGGGTGTGGGGCCGTCACAAGGGTGCCACAAACTTCCTCCTTTATTTTTGTTAATGCTCCACACTATTCCTTTGGAGTTAAAAAATTAGGGGGCGGGTAATGTTCGCCCACACTGGGAGCTTCGTCCTACCGTGGGAATCTGCGTGCCGTCCTGCAGCGTGAGGTGACTCTCAGGAGCATCTCAGAGTCACTGCTGGTGGGGTGGCGCCATCTTCTATCCCTAGTTAATAATTTTTTAAAAGCATATATTTCTCCCTCAATTCAGATTACATATAAACAAAAGAGTAAAGTGTTAGAATATTTAAATTAGATTTAGAGACACTTTTAAGGAAGTATGCTTATTTTTCGTGAACTATTTTAAATTTCATTCAAGGAAGTCATCTCCACAGGAAAATATTTCTCAATATACATGAATTAGAAGCTTACTAGGAACGAATATCTACCTTGAAAACAATTGGTCTTCAGGATGGAGTTTTTTCATAGAGTTATTTTCTGTATGGTTATTTTTTTCACATGGCTATAATATTATTCATGGACACTCATACTTAGAATTAAAAAAAGAGTCACATTACTTTTTCCATTAAGACTAATAATTTTCCTCTCCTCTGCTTCTTTCTTAAAGTCATAATTGAGGTTTTACTTGATTTTTCAGTTCCTAAGTAGCTAGTCCTTGCCTACAGAGACAGTTTTGGTAATACTTGGTGTAAAATAATATTGAAGATTTCTATAATCCCCATTCCTTGAATAAAGTTTAGTTAAACTTTTCATATTTTATGTTAATTGTATATTCTGCTTTTTTACAATAGGGATTTACATAAAGTTTTTCATTTTCTTGAATATTTTATATACACAATTTTAAGGACTGTGTAACAAAGGAGGAGAAAAAACAAATTGAGCAACAGTTCAATTGTTTTGGACTTTCACATTGTTTTCAATTGTTTACAATTATGTATGCAGCAATAATTAACTATGGGACAAATGAAGATTTATTTTATGCTTGTGATTATTTATAAAAAATTGCATTTTTACAGATGTGATTCCAGAAAAAAATGACAAAGTCACACATATGCTGTGTCTGGGTGGTGTGTGTATGTGTGTGATATATCAAATTTGTTTTTCTGTAATAGAACCCACACCAGTTTGAATATGCCCACTAATAATACCTTTATCATTTTAAAGATTATTTTCAGTTTTTAAGTACGAAACTTGCAATTTCGTTGTTTCACTGGGACTTCTATGAGTATTAATTAAACAAAACTTTTTCATTATTTAACATTCTGTCTTTCCTGAATTGTTAATTTATTTATTGTTCAGGATTCTAACTCACACTGTTTATCTTATCTTTCTTCATATTATGTTCACTAACATATTAATCCATTGTAATATGTGTTACAGATATTAAAATTACTTACAATTTTACTACATAGAGCTTTAAAATGAATTTAATATTTATGTAGTAAAATCAGCAAATTTTTCCATGTCATTATGATATGCTTAGTAATTATCAATCCAGTAGTCAAATATTCAACCATATTTTCTCAAGTTTCAACATTACATCTAGAATTAATGCTATATTTTCAATATACTGAGAATCTAAAGTATTTTTTCCCATAAATTTCTATAAGGTGACCTAGAGTAAAACCATTCTGATTTAATAAAAATATTCTTACCTGGGCATGGTGGCACACAACTGTAATCCCAGGGGTTCTGAAGGCTGAGGCAGGAGGATCGCAAGTTGAAAGCCAGCCTCAGCAATTTAGAGACTCTAAGCAATGTAGTGAGACCATGTCTCAAACAATAAAAAAGGCTGGGGACCTGGCCTAGTGTCAAGCACCCCTGGGTTCAATCCCTCATGTCCCCCATAGCCCCCTCAAAAAAAAA
>PVKS010020439.1:0-36846 GCA_004027875.1 Aplodontia rufa | reverse complement strand
CTAGTAAATCAAAAGCCAAGACCCAGATTTTATATATATATATAAATATATATAAAAAACAATGCAAACAATTATTGAGCTTCATCTTCTGGACAAGAATGCCAAGTTAGTCTCTCTTCATAGAAAGCAATTACAATTTGAGGACACTTCATATTTGCTTCTTTTGCCAGCACCAAATCTGCCTCATCTGAATCTTTCCTGTTAGGAGGGAAAAAATTCAGTTAAATTGTTTATGCCAACTAAAAACTACTCAGGAAATAATTCAATGAAAGGTTATTTAAGTGCTTCAGGAGGATTATACAGTAGCTGCAGCTTTGTTTCAATACATTTCATTTTCCAAAACAGGGCCACAGGTTTGCTGACCTTCCCTTTAAAACATGATTGCCAAAACTAAAGAGAATCATCCTTCAGTAGATTATTAGTCTTTATTTTATGAAGAAAACTGTAAAACCTTCCCAAGATATGGCTAGACAAAATTTTTAAAAACCTGTCTTCTGAGGCTGGGGATGTAGCTCAGTGGCAGAACATCTGCCAAGCATTCAAGATGCCCTAGGTTCTATGCCCAAGATGCCAAAAACCATACATCAGTCACTTACCATTTCATGAGAAACATCAATTCTCCACTGCTGTCTGTGGCACCAATTATTCGCTCAGGATCAAGACCTCTGGCAAAACCTCTTGGTTTGTCAGCCTGTTTAAAAAAGGTTAGGTAATTACTTCTCATACAGCAAACTAAGAATATTAACTTCCAATTTGTCTTCATGAAATAGAGAATGCTTAAAATTTTCAAAAAAACTTTGAACCAAAAGTCAAGAAAATAGACAACTGGGTGGGTGCACAGTGGTACATGCCTATAATCCCAGAGAGTTGGAATCACAAGTTCAATACCAGCCTCAGCAACTTTGTGAGACCCTGTCTCAAAAATCAAAAAATAAAGACAGCTGAGTACACGTATATGTGCATGCATGTATACAGGAGCGCACATGCACACATGAGAGGAAGAAAAAACAGACAACTTTGTTCATTCAAAGATATATCAAGGGCACAAACTTTTTTTCTCTCTCCTGCCTCAACCTCCCAAGCTGCTGGGATTACAGGCTTGCACCACTGCACAAGGATGAAAGTTAGCATTTCAAATACTTCCCAAAAGGGCTGGAGCCCTGGCTCTTCAGTTACAGCGCTTGCAAGGCATGCTTGAGGACGCGGGTTTGAACCCCAGCGCCAGGTACAGTGCGAAGGGTTGGAGCAAGGAAAACCACATGAAAAACTAAATAGAGAGGGACAGTGAAAAAGAATTAATTTACATTTAATTTTTCACATGGCTTTTGTTTGAACCTGCATCCTCAAGGGTGTCCACCAAGTGCTGTAACTACAGAGCCACTGCTCCAGTCCCCTCTTTTAAAAAACAAGCAAGCAAACAATAACAAAAAACTTCCAGAAATTAAGTATAAATTACCCATGTATTTTTTTTTTCACATTTCTTAGAAGTATATTGCGATACAGGATACAGATGAGGGGGAAACATTGTCAAAACTGTAGCAATCAATGTGTATAAACTTTGATAACCAGGGGTAATGCTAACACATAGATAAGCTACTATGGGTTTCATCTATTGCAGTTTCCCCCAGAAGAACTCATGTGTTAAATGTTACCCATGTATTTTTTAAAAATTTAAACTCATTATTATAACCAGTCTGAATTAGGGGGAAATCTTAGAAGGTACTTAGTATAAAACTACTCGTTCTTAAAGGGTGGTCTGAAGACCCTTGGTAATCCCTGATGTTTCTGGGGAGGTTTTGCCAAGTTTCCTTTTCATGTACCAGTGTGGATCTATATCTCCACCTGCAACATATCCCAGCAGTACAATGCAGGAGTAGAGCTGTCTGCCTTAAGCCAGGCTGAAGAGAGAAGCAAAAATGCAAAAGGCTACTGTCTTCAATTTTTTGTTTTGGAAGTTGTTTCTCATAAAAAGTTATGAAATAACTTTTGTGTTCCTAGTCTTTAAAACTGTTAATTGAATAGGAAATAAACAAAAGCTCTTTGGGATCTTCAAATTTTTCCCAGAGGGTAAATATCTGAGAGCGTCACATCTATGTTCCAGGCTCTGGAAAAAGACAGCCTGAGTTAGAATGATGGCCCTACCCCTTATATTCTCTGTGGCATATTAAACATTTTGTGATTCAGGCTCTTTATAGAACAGAAATAATTATAGTATCAATCTCACATATTATATAGTATATGAAATGCAAATTAAGCTATTTAATATACAACTTGGCACATGTTAAGAGTTGAATACAGGCTACGTATTATTAAAGCTGTGCTTTTTAAATGTGATTTACTTTCAGAAACAAATCTGTAATCATGCTGTAGTTATTTCATTAAAAAAAAAAAAGAGGGATAACAACAACCTTAATGGAACTGTCATAAAGATTTAATAGACTACTGTGAAGTGTTTGGTATCTAGTTCAAATGATCAAATTTCAAATCCATAGTCCTTTACCAATTTAAATCTGTACTGCATGCTTAGTGCCTGAGCCTAGAAACTAACTCAGCACTGAAACCTTTCTCCAAACTGCCATCCTAGGCCAGTTGGCAGGGCAAGTATAATTCACTTTTTTTTCCCTAATGGGGACTGAATCCAGAGGCGCTTTACCACCTGTATCCCCAATACGCCCCTCACAGCCCCTTTACTTTGAGACAGGGTTCTCACACTAGTGAAGCAAAGGCTGGGTCAAAATACATGTGTAGTGAATGAATCAAAAATCTCAATTCAAGACGGGAAGTTATAAAGCTATATTGTTGTTAAAGATTATGTAATTTTAAAAAAGTACTGTTTATAACAATTCACATAAGAAGTACTTTACTGTGGTCAATGCCACTAATGGACTATAAATGAGAATATGCTATCTGGACTGCTTTCACTGTAGTTGGTGTAAAGGCATTCAGTCTTAAATATTGTTTACATCTAAGACTGTTAGCTTTAGATCACAGATAAAATCCACCAATCTTCTGAAAACAGCACTAGCACAACATTTTAAGTGGCACAGGTACTTCCTGCACATTTACACAATGTAGGCTAAACCACGCTTATCCTTTTGGACCCAACATTAAACATTGATAGAAAGCTTCTTAATGATATTTTAAAAGTCTGAGTTTTAAAAAAATATCTTTTTAAAAATTAAGCCATCTGTAGCCGGGCATGCTGGCACCTGAAATCCCAGTCATTCTAGAGGATTCCAAGTTCAAGGCCAGTGCCAGCAGTTCAGTGAGGCCCGATGTAACTTAGCAAGACCTGGTGGTTAAATGCCTTTGGGTTCAATCCCCAGAATCAAACAAACAGAAGAAGCCTCCAAGACATCTATCTTTTATGAAATGCCAGTCTGGTGGGCAATGTTTTATACTTACAGCATCCCTTTTCTTCTTTGATTTGCTATCATCAGATTCACTGTCAGATAAAGATTTTCTCTTGGTACCATCTTTTTCTTTACCAGCTTTTTGAGAATTAAGAAATGCTTCAATTAGCTCTGGACAATCTAAATTTTCTTCAGGTTCCCATGTATTATCAGCACTATGTTCAATCAAAACAAAAAACAAAAAACTCGATTAAATCAAACAGCTGGATCTATGTATAGACTATCTGGGGGGAAAAAGTCCCCAGATAATCTATAAATACAAATCATTCCCTCCCTATCCTCTGCTTTCTTTTGAGAGATCACCTTTAGGTTCTTTACTGTCATAAGCGGGCACCCTGCCATTTTACTCCCAAGTTAGTTGAACCTGATTCCAATAGACTAATTAAAGCTAAAGTTGTTCTAATTTTCACAAACACTTTAGAACTTTTTTGGGTGTTTTAAGATTCCTAATACTCACCTATAATGTATATAGTAATGTTTTTAAAACAACGATTGTGAGGTATTCTCAACTATGAAACAATGTTTTTGATTTCTAGTGAGTGCTCAAATTGTTTGGAAATGACACAGCAGGAGTTGGCATACCAAAAGCCAATTCAGCCTTTATTATGATCAGTAAGCTAATGTTTTTTACATGTTTAAAACAAGGCTGGGTTAGGTTCATAGCTTAGTGGTAAAGCACTTGCCTAGCATGTGTGAGGCACTGAGTTTGATCCTAGGTACTGCCTAATAAAATAAAAGCTTTGTGTTCATCTATAACTAAAATTAAATTAATAATAATAAAAAAAAGTAGTCAGGGAAAAAAATTTCAAAATGAATATTATTTCAGAGTCCATAAATAAAGAAGCGTTTTTGTGGTGCAGAGTAGATTACCACAGTAAACACCTGTTAAAAATATAATTTCTGCATGTTTAAGTTATTCACAGGATAGCTAATGTTATAAACCTAGATTATGTACTCTTATGTTTAATTGTTACTTGTCTATATAATATAGTTTCAATATTTTTGTGCCATGTGCACGAAAAAAAATGTGAATTAGATTTCAATTAGTACAATACCTAACTACATAAAAATGCATTACACAGTAAACATAATCTTTCTTTTTACAAATTTTACTCCCCAACGTAGTAAAATATAGACTCTCATCTTCTTGGTTTCAACTGAATGCTGAAGATGTGGCTTTTTTATTTTTTATTTAATTATTTTAAAATGCTCAAATAGGTCAATTTTAATAAGTTCCTCTATGTACATTTATTTGCTACTGAAATTAAAATAGCACATCAAAATTTCCTTTTATTGCAACTCAAATTTTTGAAAGCCAGAAAATCTATCTACTCAGTCAAAGTCTGATCAAACTACCCAATATTCTCTCTTGAAGATGTGGCTTTTTAAAAAACACGTTTCAAATAATAGCCTAGAATTAAAGATTTCTATAGTTAAAAAAAATTTTTTTAAAAGAAGGAATAAATTTTTTGTTTAGTTTTTCATGTGCATTTTCATGTGGATTTCACTGTGTTCCTACCTGGTGCTGGGGTTTGAATTCTGGTCCTCATGCGAGCAAAGCAAGCGCCCTAACTGCTGAGCCACTGCTCCAACCCCAGTAAAATTGATAAAAGAGATTTAAAACAAAAATTTTTAGGTCTGCAATTAAAGATACAAAACCAAAACAAAACTAAGGTTTCTTACTCTGTAAATCCCTTCCACTTCAGGAAATATTCCACTTTTCCATTCACTACACGTCGGTCCAGCACTTTTTCCACCACAAATTCTTCAGGTTCTGCCTCTTCAACTTTTTTACTCTTTCCATTCTGCTTTTTCCCCATTTTTTGCTAAAACAAGAGAAATCAAGAAACATTTTTAAAATTTTACGTACATTTTAAAGGCTATATTACATTGTTATATCTAACATATAAATTTTTACTTCTACATCCTAAGGCAGACAACTTCTGAAAAGTCAACAAATTAAGAAATGTGTTATTCCACTGATTTAGCTCAAACTCATGACCCAACACTCATCACCAAAACATCAGAACTGAAAACACTACCTGGGAAACACTGTTATCTTTTTCCAATCTCAACTCTAGGTAATCTACAAGACCAAATTTACCAGTTTCCATTGTTTTGTTTTTTGAGAGAAATAAACAACTTTTGTTTTTCATCTGGTTTTCATTGCTCCAACACTCAGTTGTATATGTGGTGCTGGGGTTTGAACCTGGGTCCTCGCACATGCCAGGCAAGCGCTGTAACAGCTGAGCCACCGCTCCAGCCCCAGTTTCCATTTAACCACAAAACAGCAATAATTAACTAAAAAATATTAAGAGGGGGCTGGAGCGGTGGCTCAGCAGTTGACAGCGCTTGCCTTGCATGCGCCAGTACGGGGGTTCAAACGCCAGCACCACGTACACAATAAAGTGTCCAAGCAATGAAAGTCCGTGAGAAACTAAATAAAATTGATTCTGTCTTTCTCTCTTTCACTGTCCCTCTCTCTTTAAAAAAAGTATTAAAAGGGCTGGAGCGGTGGCTCAGCGGTTTCGGCGCTTGCCTGGCAAGCACGAGGACCCGGGTTCGAACCCCAGCACCACGTTCACAACTAAGTGTTAGAGCAACTAAGGCCATGTGAAAAACTAAATAAAGTTGTTTCTCTCTTTCTCTGTCTCTCTCACTGTCCCTCTCTCTTTAAAAAAAAAAAAAAGTATTAAAAGAAGGACATGGAGAATATAGACTAAACCCTAGTGACAGGTCTTAGTAAGTGAACCTATGGTAACAAGTCAGACTCCCTTTCCCAATTCAAACGCCAATGTTAAAAGCTCGAGGATATAGAGAAAAAGTAAGTAAATGGAGAATGAAAATGCTGCCTTAGAATTATTAACAATTGTAGGGTCGATCATGGAAAACGTGTGTAAGCTTAAAAGGACAAAATTTTCTTCCTAATTATTATCTATAGATAATTTTCCTGACCACTTGAAACAAACCTACAATACTGTAAAAGCTTTTCATTTTAATTCTTTAATGTGAACTTCTTTCCTGCTTTCTCATGATCTTAAGTGGTAGCCAAAAAAATTCACTTTAAACAGAGGAGTGTTTCTTTTTTTGGTATAACATTATTTAAGAGAAGCAGGAGACCAAGTTCAACCACTTATCTTTAATAACTCAACAAATCTGTTATGGGAAGAGTGACACTGGTTTAAATTTTAAACACTTGAAATGGTAATTGGAAGATACCAAGGGGACCAAAATTGCCTAACACAATATACTTAATTATTTTATATCAAAATGAATGCTTGGGGGTTGGAACTGTGGCTCGGCAGTTACAGCACTTGCCTGGCAGGCACAGGATGCAAGTTCAAACCCCAGCACCATATATATAACCGAGTGTTGGAGCAATGAAAGTCACATGAAAAACTAAATAAAGTTGACCTCTCTCTGTTCTTTCCCTTTAAAAAAATAAATAAATAAATAAATAAAAATGCTGGGGCTTAGTGGTCAGAGAGCTTGTCTCGCATGCATGAGGACCTGGGTTCAAACCCCAGCACCACATACACAGCTAAGTGTCAAAGAGACAAAGGACAGAAGAAAAACTGAGTAAAATCGATTCTTTCTCTCTAAAACAAAACAAAACAAAAACTACAGGGCTGGAGCCGTTATGGTGCTTGCCTGTCACTAAATCCCTCCTACAAGGAAAGCATACAGCAGAAAAAAGTTAACAGCAATGTCTCAATACTGCAAAAGGACATGCTATGTAAGCATACAAGGGTGTATACATATATACGTAAGAAACAAATCCTCTGGAGTTAAAAAAAAATGCAGCAAAATCTGATTTTGCTGGATTCTATCTCCAAGTAGGGCCTTCAACTTTTTATAATCAAATCTTTAAGACTGGGCTCAGTCAAATAGCATTTTGCCTCTGTATAGTACAAGGGAGGCAGTAGGAATAGCAAAGAAACTGGAATAGACAAAAAGTTTATTAGATATTAATCCTAAATGAAAAATAAAACCACTATTTAGGAGGAGAGGAGGCTAACAAAGAGAATGTCAAAAACATCCAAAAAATAAAAAGGAAATATACGAAGAGTAATAAAAAAAATCCCAAGTTTTCAATTTTGCAAATACTCCAAATACTGGTGTGTTAAAATTCGGTAATATTCACTGCTCAAGTTTTTATAGGTGTTCTACATCTGGGATGATGGGACAAAATGGGTTAAAAACTTGAAAAGTGGTCAACCTGGTCCCCTTGCAAGAGGAGGAAATATTTGAACACCAATAAGTCACATACATTGAAGACAAATAAAACTGCAAAAAACTTAATTTTAACCAAGCTGAATTAGAGTATTAAATTTAACCAGTGTATGTGTTTTTTTGTGTCTACACATCCTCAAAGCCTCATGAACAGCTCATTACTTTCCCATCTAATTCTGGAAGGATACAGGTGACTCTAAATCCTATTTAATCGCCTACACTTGGTTTGCAGACTATGGAATCTGAAGCTCAATTCAGTGCTGAGCAGGGACAGATGCTGCTTCATGCCTTTTTTTTAAAAAAGGAGAAGCAATTTTATTTATTTTTTCATTTGGTCTTTGTTCCTCTGACACTTAGTTGTGTATGTGGTGCTGGGGTTCCCTGTGCATGCCAAGTAAGAAAAGTAACCCCTGAGCCACTGCTCCCTGCCTTTATGAATCTATCAGACAGTCACTATACTGGCTTCACAAAACATCTTTCAATCTGTTTTCCAGAGTATCTGACATCATGTACTTTTAATCATGGCATATATTAAAATTCACAAACTTGCCCTTTTTAATGTGAAACCCAAGAGAATATACATATTAAGACCAGGTGTTTTGCTTTACAATTTTTTTTTTTGGCAACAGGGATTGAACCTAGGAGTGCCTAACCACTTTGCCACATCCCAGACCCTTTTTTTATATTATGAGTCAGAGTCTGGCTAAGTTGCTTAGTGATGGGCTAAGTTGCTGAGGCTGGCTTTGAACCTGAGGTCTCAGCCTCCTGAGTTGCTGGGATTACAGGCATGAACCCTCATGACAGTGTCAATGTTTTGCTTTACTCAAATGTTAGCATTCACCCTTGTATGCTATGATTATTATTAATGCAATGTGTTAAAATTAAATATCATTGGAATCCTAACTGAAATTCATGACTATGTGACCATATGATTTTTTTTTTTTTAAATAAACTTTAGTTATATGGGGCTGGAGCGGTGAATTGGAGGTTGGAGTGCTTGCCTGACGTGTGAGGTTCCGGGCTTGAACCCCAGCACCACATACACACTAAGTGTCAGAGAAACAAAGGCCAGATGGAAAAATAAAACTGATTCTCCAAAATAAATAAATATAAAAGAAACGAATTTGGCTAAACAGACATGCCTTTATCTGTGCAACTTTTTACAAAAGACAAGAATGTCAAGTTTTCTGTTATTACATGTATTAGAATTCTACTTCAAAACTAAACTAAAACATTAAGCAAAACCCATAATGCAGTACCCTAAGATTAGGTTTCTTTAATCCATTAAGTCTCAAATTTTCAATTCTGTGAGTATAAATCAAACGTTATTTTAAAGTTACCAAAAGAGGTATATTTATTGCTCAATTTAAGTTTTTATAGGTGTTTCACTTCTGGGACAAATGGGTACATTAATGCATTATAACACTATTATACCAAAACAATATTAATCTTGTTTTTGTCCCTAATTCTTCCCTATGAGACTGCTGGAGGAACTGGGAAATATATGGATGTACATAAATTTCTGAAACAGAGATGCAAAGTTATAATTTTTGGGAAAAAGAAAAGTGAGATCCTTACATATTTTTAGGTTTTCATTAACTTACCAATGTAGTTTTATTGGAGGCCATTTTTTATTGCAGACTTGAAGAGCTATTACTAGAAAAATGCATGACAGTTATAAGGGTGGTATCATTACACAAAGATAGCTAAACAGGCATACTGTTTGGATTTCAACCCCCACGTTTCAAAAGGACATCAATCCAGAAAAGCAAACTGAGCGCATGGTTAAGTACTAGTTTTATGTGCCTGAGTCTATCAGAGTTCTAACCAAGTTAGTCTAGAAAACCTTGCTAAGGACACTGTTATCTGAAGCTTTACCTGGAGAAAAAATGGGAGAAATACTTTCCCAGCGTAAATCCCATTTGTAATAAAATCAACCTTAAATTTTCTTAAAAAAACAAAACAAAATCAGGCACGACTACTAAATTCACAAGGTTTGAACTACAATGAGTCTTTTCTCTAGACCTAAAAGACCAGAGACTCTATGTATGCATAATTCCAAATTAATTTCTTTTCAGAAGCCCTCCCTTCTTTCCAAATGATAGGAAGATTAACCAAAGGAAAAACAGAGATGCCCCAATCCATTCCATAACACCAGAAGCTCGCTCCTAAGTACCCACACCCTCCCAGTTTAATCCCGCGACTAGAGGCCTAAAGGCCAGGCACCCGCCCCCACCCGGGAGCGCGGGCCTCGTGGTCAGCGGATCCGCGGGGAGAAACAAAGGCCGCGAAGCGGGGGCTCAAGGGCACTGCGCCACAGGGCCCGAGCCACCCACAGGGGCGGCGGCCACGTAACGGAGCGACCAAGCAGTCTCCGGACTGGGGCCGCGCGCGCCAGACCTGGTCGGTGCGGGAAAAGCACCGCCCTCCCCGGAGGCCCAACTCCGCTAGCAGCGCGGCGTGGCTGCAGGGCCCGTCTTCCAGCTCGGAGACGGGGGAGGGGGGGACCAGCGCTTTGTCTAGAAATACGGCGGCCGTCCCCGCAGCTCCAGTCCCTCTCCAGGACACTGTTCGACCCCCTAGCTAACGGCCTGCGCGGCGCCAGCACCGCCGCGGGGCCTCCGCACGCCTCTCGGCTCCTTCCCGCTGCTCCGGACGCGGAGTACGGCGGGGAGGGCCGGGGACCTGGGGGTCCCCGGCGTGCATGGGCTATTTAAAGCACCACCACCGAACGGGGAGGAGGGAAAGCAAGCCACCGACTTCACCGCCTCAGATGCTCCGGGTCGCGGGTCTGCAGCGTCTCCGGCCCTGCGCGCCTCAAGCTCGAGTCACATCGGAGGGGGAGGGGGGCCGGGGCGCTGCGACTGGGGGGGGTGGTGACGCCGCCCACGCCGGGCGACCGCGAGGGGCGGGACCCTGCGCCCAGGAGGAGGGGCCGCGCGCCGCGCCCGCCGGGAAGCCCGGGCCTGCGCGGGAGGTGGGGGCGCGGTGCCGGCCACCGCAGAACTCACCCCTTAGGGGCTGGGGCTTCGAGCTCCCCGAGAGGGGGCGGAAGGAAAGAACTGCAACCCGAGTCTTCTTGTAGGCTTTTCAGCGTCGCAGTAGCCGCGGCCGGCGCCAAAACCGGACCCCGCCTACTTCCTTGCCCTTAGGGGTGGTGCCTCTAAATCCAGAGGGCGTAAATGGGCGCTTAGGATGAGCTTAGATCCCCCTCTGGAAAGTCGTCTCCCAAACCCTTGTGGTCAGCCCCGAAACCGTTGTCCAGGGTTCGGTTGGTGCAACATGAACAGTGTAAATTAACTAGAGGTCTTTTCGGGTGTTTCCGGAAGGGGCCGAGCCAGTCCCGTATTGGGGGAGGGAAAACGGTTTGCTCCAAAGATTTTTATGGCGGGAGAACCGAGGGGATAGGATTATCAAAAGGTGTACTGCACGGGGAACCGCATGGATGAGGGGGGCCGGACCTGAGCTGCCGATTAAGCTCCTCCCTACAGCATTAATTTCAAACTGCGCGACCGTTTCCCACCTGCCCTGCGCTAAGGCGGGGGCTGGACTTAATTCCGAGAGAAGTAAAAAGGAGGACTCGAGCCTTCCGCAATTCACTGTATCAATTTACGCAAGTGACGTAAAGCACTATCGTTAGCCGCAAAGTGGGGGGAGGAGCACGTACTCGGCGTAAGGAGGGCGTAGAGCAATGCCGCCATTGGCGGCAGTTAGGGCGTTTACGTAACGGCCTGACGTAGGGGGAGGACGCGTTAGTCGGGGGGAAGGTTCTAGAAAAGCGGCGGCAGCGGCTCTAGCGGCAGTAGCAGCGGCGCCGGGTCCTGTGTGGAGGTGCTCTTAGCGGTGTCGTTTCTCGAGCAGCGGCAGTTCTCACTACAGCGCCAGGACGAGTCCGGTTCGTGTTCGTCCGCGGAGATCTCTCTCATCTCGCTCGGCTGCGGGAAATCGGGCTGAAGCGACTGAGTCCGCGATGGAGGTAACGGGTTTGAAATCAATGAGTTATTGGAAAGGGCATGGCGAGGCCGTTGGCGCCGCAGTGGAAGTCGGCCCGCCGCCTCCACGGGAGAGCGGCAGGAAACGGGGCCGCTTCAGTGGCGGTTAGGTCTTGGGGTGTTTTCGAGAGGGGTCCGCGGAGCCCTGGTCGCATAAACGCCTTCCCCACCCTCAGCCTCCAGGCGCCATTTCCCTGTGCTGGGGTGGGGGATGGGGAACATCCACATGGCGGCCGCGGCCCTGGTTTAGTGCAAGTGGGGCGCGCAGGCGGGAAATCTCATTCCCTTTCTAGGGTGCGCTGACTTGGGGGCCCGGGGACTCCGCGAGCGAGCATTTCGGTGGGCAGCGGGTCCTCGTGAGCGAGTGCGGCGCTTCCCCTCCCCCCTCTCCCGGGAACCGGATTTGGCGGCCGCCATTTTCCTGTCTTTCCTTCCTCGCAGCGATTTTCTTTTAACTGCCTCGTGTTTACTAGTTTAATTCTTTTATCAAAGCATAGAAGTGGTTAACTATTTTTCTTTCTTCCTGGGCTGTTTTCATATCGTTTCGAGGTGGATTTGGAGTGTTTTGTGAGCTTGGATCTTTAGCGTCCTGCGCACCTCGTTAAAGGCGCTCTGCCTTCCCCTCCATGAAATGGCGCCATTGCGTTCAGAAGCCACACGGAAGAGGGGGGGGAGTGGTTCCCCAGGGCTGGTTGGCGCGGGCTGTGAGAAGGTATCTCCTAGGGCGTTGGGCGCTGTTTCCGCGAGCATTTTACAAAGAAACCACTTTTACCGTTCTTAAATTTTTTTTTTAGAGTAACGGTTTTATCTGGGTATGCAATGATTAAGAGCAGTTGAATTGTATGAAACTCAAAAAAATTTTCAGCCCTCAGTTTAGTGTAGTACCTAGTGAGTGTGGCAGTGAGGATTATTACCTTGAGGGGGAGGGTTATTTATTTCGAGTCGTTTACTGTCCTGGAGGGTTCTGTTTGAATTACAGAATTTGTTTGTATTTTAAATACTTTCCCTAGGAAGTTTGAACTCCACTGGGTAATTGATAGACCAGAAATTATGAGGAGAGTGAAATAAAAACCACTTTGCTGTATGCTTACAACACGTCTCGGTCCTACAAGATGCGTGAATTACAATATATTGTTTTAGGCCTAGAGCATGATGTGTTTGAACTTTGTCACTTGCTTTTCTCATTTGTGTTTGCAATCGTGGTTGATCATTACATTGATAAGCATAAGGTTTCAAGCCAAGGGGGTCTTCCAGATTATTTTCTTTGACCATAAGCACATTTATAAAATAACTTTGTTTATAATCGATAGTGGACATCGGGTAAGTTTGAAAAAACTGAGGTAAGTAATGAGTTTTTGCTTTTTGTTAGTGATACGTAAGAATTTTAGATGAAATTTGTATTTGTAATTTATTGGGGTTTAGCGAGATCTGCTTACACATTTGCAGTAAATGCAGTTAAGTGGAAATTGTATTGTTTAAAAGGCATTTTTTTAAAAACAAAAAAACCTGGATTTTTCAAGGGAGTTGGTTTGATAACCTGTTCATTGTTTTTGAAATTTTAGCATCCTGAAAAACTAAGCATTGGGGCAAAAAATCTAAATTGGCCCTTAATGACTTTCATGGGCAGATGGGAGACTGCATAAAGCCAGAACCTCCGTGGAAAGGGGTTGAGCACTGCTGAGGAAGAACAAGATATATTTTTTCATAGACACAATTATATTTGCCCTTTTAATATATCTCGTGTAAGTTCAGTGTAGTAACCCATCTTCCTTTAAGTGCCTTAAATGAAGGCTTGTTTAGTATATTTCTTGGGGTTTGCAGATGCCAAAAGATTTCTGCTCCACTTCCCCCCCCCATTTTCACTTACAAGATTTAAGGCTAGTGCTACTTGCTGGGTGGACACAAAGTTCAGTAAACCAGAGCTGCTTTAATGAATTGGGTAAATAAGAGGTAGTGCTGCAATATACCAGACTTTTATAATTTTTGAAATGTGAACTATCTGTAGATTGTATTTTGTTGTACGGGTGATTGTTAGTTGACAGTGTTTTGTCACAACGGTAACCAAATAAAGGAGTGCCTGCCAAAACCAGTATTTTAAACTTTTAAGCCTAAGACAGTATTTAAGATGTTGCTAATCAAAAGAATTTGGTTGTAGTAGAGATTAATTTAAAATTATTTTTATGCATATGTTGAATGTTAAATTTTTTTATTAATCTTGAGTAACATGAAACATTTTTAAGTGGTTCCATTGGGTTGAGATGCTTGTAATCACCACCAGAGGGGGCAGTTAAGGGAAAAACTGTTGCTTTTGAGATTAGTGAATCCTGAAATAAGTGGTAAACTTTGGACAAGAAACTAGTTTTTATATTTAAAAAAAAATTTAGACTGAGTATTTAAAAATGGGTTTAGGTTATAGAGTTGAATGAAAATTTTGTTTTTGAGAGTGAATAACCCTCCAGTGGCCACGGAATAGGTTTGTTTTTCCTCAGTTGTAAAAATTTAAAGTGATACTAAATTGGTTTAAGATAATTTAATGTACAGTACATTTAAATCAAGCTTTAGTGACATTGAAACTTGTGTAGTTCAGCTGAGACTTTTTTGGTGTAACACAACTAATGCAGTTTTAACATATGGTTTAAATTTGATGTAAGTTTTTTTTTTCCCCCCCAGAAAACTTTAGAAACTGTTCCTTTGGAGAGGAAAAAGGTACTCTGCCAGCAGGTCACCTCATATTTAAGAATTTAATTTCCTGCATACAAGGAGAAAATGTAAATAAAAATTGAAATGGTGTTTCCCTTTGCAGAGAGAAAAGGAACAGTTCCGTAAACTCTTTATTGGTGGCTTAAGCTTTGAAACCACAGAAGAAAGTTTGAGAAACTACTACGAGCAATGGGGAAAGCTTACAGACTGTGTGGTAGGTTAACTACAGAAAGCTGGATCCAGACACTAGCATTTTAACTCTTGGAGTTGTGATTAAAATGTATTATGCAGAAAGTAAATTTAAGTTAGTATTCATAATAAACAAATTCTAATTTGTTTTAAAACAGATGATGAAATTAAATGCTAAAGTTTCCTTTTTTGTTTTGAAGGTTATGAGGGATCCTGCAAGCAAAAGATCAAGAGGATTTGGGTTTGTAACTTTCTCATCCATGGCTGAGGTTGATGCTGCCATGGCTGCAAGACCTCATTCAATTGATGGGAGAGTGGTTGAGCCAAAACGAGCTGTAGCAAGAGAGGTAATTCAAATGTAACTTTACTACAATGAACATGAAAAAAAAAAAGAATGAGAACGAATTTTTAAAACAATTATTAGTTTAATGGCTTTTTACTAAAGCTGAGTTAAATGTATGGACATCCTCTCCTTGGGTTGCTTATTTTTCAAAAGATGTCAGAAGCTGGACTAAAAGTCCTCTGGTGTAATTTTGATCGTGCTTATGGTTTCTTCTGTCAGGATAACTTTTCTCCCCCACTGTTGTAGGAGTCTGGAAAACCGGGGGCTCATGTGACTGTGAAAAAGCTGTTTGTTGGTGGAATTAAAGAAGATACCGAGGAACATCACCTTAGAGATTACTTTGAAGAATATGGAAAAATTGATACCATTGAGATAATTACTGATAGGCAGTCTGGAAAGAAAAGAGGCTTTGGCTTTGTTACTTTTGATGACCATGATCCTGTGGATAAAATTGTATGTAAGTGTCTAGGTACTCAGCGTGCGAGGTAGACTTGGGATGTGCACATGTGTAATTTTTACTAGGTAAACTTAAAAGGTGTTCATTATTAGTGTTCACTTAATGAAGTCTGAATTTTCTGTTACAGTGCAAAAATACCACACCATCAATGGTCATAATGCAGAAGTAAGGAAGGCTTTGTCTAGACAAGAAATGCAAGAAGTTCAAAGTTCTAGGAGTGGAAGAGGAGGTAACTTATTAATTTCCTCTTTTCTTTGTTTTTGTTTAAGTGCTTACTATTATAACCAGAGCATTTTTTTATTGTAGGCAACTTTGGTTTTGGGGATTCCCGCGGTGGCGGTGGAAATTTTGGACCTGGACCGGGAAGTAACTTTAGAGGAGGATCTGGTAAGTTCAAGTTCTTAGCATTTGAAGGTTTAAATGTTTGATTTTTGTAAAGTATGATTAGGGATCCTTGGTGATCACATGCATCTTCATACAAACAGCCTTAAGGTTTAAGCATTTGAAGTCATGTTGCAACAGTCTAATAAATTTTCATTTAATCTTGGTTGGAATTTAGAGAGACGACATAAAAGCTCTAGCCCCATCAGTTACCACAGTGTATAAGTAAACTCTTAAATTTTTACCAAGGAGTTGTTGTACAATCAAATGCATATGTGGTAACGGTATGATGATATGCATTTGTTCCTAAATCAGAATTACCCCTACAATTAATATTTTAATTCTTAAGGCTTAAGTCCAAGTCCCAAAGTTAATTAACACTTATTAAGATATTAATCACAACTTCCATGCATGTATTTTCATAAATTAAAATTTTTTGTGGGGCATTTCCTGACAGATGGATATGGAAGTGGACGTGGATTTGGGGATGGCTATAATGGATATGGAGGGGGACCTGGAGGTGAGTTTCTACATGTTGATTTATGTGGCTAATGTTTAATCACTTTGTATGTATTTTCTCATAGCATTTTTTAATTAGTTGTGTTTTCGCTGTTAGAACTGAATACATACTTGCAGGCATTACTGCAGAATATAAAACCATGGATGGATTTTTAAGAGAACTAAAGATAGGCAGTTTGGTTTCTTGGAATAGAATTGGAGATAGACGTGGTATTACATATTTTTCTGCAAAAGTATAGGATGCTTGATATGAGAGCAATGTAAGGGGAATCCACATGTCAGAGCTGTTGTGTTATCTTATGTGATGTGCAGGTGATGTATCCCCTAGGATAACTTTGAAAAAATCTAAAACACTCTGGAACAACAGAAGTGTACTTCTGGCTATAGACAGGGTTGTGATTGATCAAAGGTAGTATTAGTTTCATCACAATATGTAAAAGGTAATACAGATTTAACTGATACCATTTAAAACCTGAACTAGTAATAGATTTGATTTTGCTTTGCTGCGTACCATGTATGTCTAAATTACTCATTTCACTGTAAAAAGTGCCTCAAAGTACAAATTTTAATTGGAGAAAGCAGCATTCTTGTGCTTACTTCAAGTAATTTGAAGTTTACCAGATTTTGAGAAGTTTTTGAATTAAATGAAAGCTTACTGATTTTTGCCACACATCATTTTCCTACTAAGTGAGAAGGTAATCGGCATGTTGTATAAGAAAGATTTGGTTATTCATGAGGAATAATGAATAAGGAAGTTATATCTTTTGGATGAGTAGCTGAATGTGGCCCTTAAGAGTACCCTATGCCAGTGAGCTGCTCCTGTAATCTTTACCCAAAATGAAACAAGAATTTCAAAACTGATCAAGAAAGGACTGGTAATTTCTTTATGGGAGAGTAGTAGCATTACAGGTCTAGTTTTAAATTCATTTGTGTGGTAGGCATCCTAGATTTCAAAATGTTTAGACAGTGTAGGTGTTCTACCTTTGACAGTATTCTAGAAGAGATTTCATAGATCAAATAGTTCACTTTAAAAGTATGTGCTTAAGGAAACTGGAAATGGGTATCTATGACAGTTCAAATGGCATCAAAATATTAAGTAATTACTTAAAGGCTTATTTTGTAATAGGTGGCAATTTTGGAGGTAGCCCTGGTTATGGAGGAGGAAGAGGAGGATATGGTGGTGGAGGACCTGGATATGGCAACCAGGGTGGGGGCTACGGAGGTGGTTATGACAACTATGGAGGAGGTAATTTCACCTGAAAACATTTCTTGGGGATTTTTTCTTTTTTGTTCTTGTTTGTGGTGCTGGGGAACAAAAACACAGGGCCTGGGACACTACAGAAAAAACACTGCAGCCAAGTTATGTCTGTAGCACCTCCCACCCCTGCAACCTTTATGAGGGAATTTGGGTTGGAATTCATGGTTTTGTTATGTTTAGATTTTTTTTTATTCAGTCTGAATGTCACTTAGATGCCTTAAAAAGTTAATTAGGTGCTTTGGTGTACTGCATTCTGGATTTGTTTTTGTGGGAGTGTCCTAAAGACTTAGCCTACGTCATTGGTTTCATGTTTGGGTGTTTACTGAGGTCTGTTATGCTGAAACTTAATTTCTATTACAGGAAATTATGGAAGTGGAAATTATAATGATTTTGGAAATTATAACCAGCAACCTTCTAACTACGGTCCAATGAAAAGTGGAAATTTTGGTGGTAGCAGGAACATGGGTGGACCATATGGTGGAGGTAATTCATAAAATTATTGATTCCTGAGAATTTAGTGCCAATTATAGGGTTAGTGTTCTGTAATTTGGAAAGGGGACGTAATTTATGGTATGGAGTCATGTTGAAATAAATTTTTGAAGGATACAACTGACACTTAGAGTAAGTTAGGGATTGGCATGGCAAAGGTGGAATGTTCTTATGTTAAGATATTTTGTGATTAGAAAAGTAGATATTAGGTGGGCTTCTTGAAAGCTTTAAGTCAAATTGTACAAAGGAGGTGTAGTGAGTTTGTGTAATGAGTCTTAATTATTAAAACAAGTATTTAGCTTGAGAAATCTTTTAAACTCTTAATTTTGGGCTGATTATGTGGTAATAAAATAAGTTTTCATCCTTTCGCTCTTTTAACCCATTCTAGGAAATTATGGTCCAGGAGGCAGTGGAGGAAGTGGGGGTTATGGTGGGAGGAGCCGATACTAAACTTCATCTTATTTGCCATGGGTAAGTAATTTTTGAGTTTTACAATATTTATTATCTTGGGAGACTAGCTGCAGGAGTAAAAAGCTTTTTAGGATCATGTTATCTTTCCTTAAAATCTGGTTAGATGGATAATTTCATAACCTATTTTTTTTTTACTCTTTACTTCTGTTGAAACAGGCTTCACTGTATAAATAGGAGAGGATGAGAGCCCAGAGGTAACAGAACAGCTTCAGGTTATCGAAATAACAATGTTAAGGAAACTCTTATCTCAGTCATGCATAAATATGCAGTGATATGGCAGAAGACACCAGAGCAGATGCAGAGAGCCATTTTGTGAATGGATTGGATTATTTAATAACATTACCTTACTGTGGAGGAAGGATTGTAAAAAAAAAATGCCTTTGAGACAGTTTCTTAGCTTTTTAATTGTTGTTTCTTTCTAGTGGTCTTTGTAAGAGTGTAGAAGCATTCCTTCTTTGATAATGTTAAATTTGTAAGTTTCAGGTGACATGTGAAACCTTTTTTAAGATTTTTCTCAAAGTTTTGAAAAGCTATTAGCCAGGATCATGGTGTAATAAGACATAACGTTTTCCTTTAAAAAAATTTAAGTGCGTGTGTAGAGTTAAGAAGCTGTTGTACATTTATGATTTAATAAAATAATTCTAAAGGAAATTGTGTAATTATAGACTTTTTATTTTAAATAAGTTAAGGAGTGGGTAGTATAATTAAGGTCCATTGCAAAGCTGTTGTTTATATTTGTGTAAGATAAATGCTGGTCAGATGTAAGTGTGTTGTCTGCAATTCATCAGGATTAAATTATCTAGATAACTTAAGGGATATCTCTGCAAGGAGAAACACCTTTTTAGATCTTTTAGATGCTGCTTCTTCAATGCAAGGAAAGGAAATAACCCCAGCGAGGTACTCTTCAGGGACACAGGTGTAGTACAAGAGAACTCTTGACGGCTACTAAGTTCAGCCAGTCTTAAAAAACTGTGCTGTTTCTACAAAGCTTTAACTACAGTAGTTTATAAGGATGCCAACGAAAGCTGAGGGTGTAGAGCAAAATAGTTCTAAGCTTCAGTTAAACTCCTTTAGGTAAGAACTTATTTATTTTTCCTTTCTTAATTTTCCTCCCTAAAAGATAAACTAATAACTCTTCAATGGTCTTTCAGTATAGTGGTTCTTATGTAGTTTAACATAGCTACAAATTGAGTTTAACAATATAAACTCAAAAGAATTAATTTTTATAAACCCTGTTTTCCAATCTGTCATTTACTTAAATTATTTTGGTTGTTTTTCCCTTTTTTTTCCTTCTTTCCCACCCCCCTCCCTTTCCGTGAAGATTCAGGTGCTTAACATATCATTTTTTTCCCTGCTGGAATTTAGCATTGATATGAACCATGGACACAAGTATATTCTGCTGCCACAAAGACTGTAAAGTGCTTCATTTCAACAGCTGAGGCAAGCCAAGTGATCATTAATAAAGCTTTTCTTGGTTCCTTCAGTGGTGTTGGTAGTAAAATGGTAGGTAAAAGTTAGGCTGCAAGTTCAATAAATCATGAGGTTTCCCATCGTTGCACCCTTGTGTATTCACATTTCTTGAAACAGGCATTTTGAGTAACCTAGGGTTCTTAAATAAAGACATTATTTTGTGGTTCAAGCTTTACATACTCATCATGATGGATGAGGCTGAAGAAGGTAGGACAAAAATGGTTGGATCTTTTCAGATAATAGATAATATGAGTAATGTGTCTGTCTACATTATGAATCTTATATGTACTTATTGATAGTTGGATTAGAATGTAACTTTTGCCCAGTGTCCTAAACAGCTGTAGGTTGACTGCTAAAACTCCATTTCTTTACACTATTCCTCAGAAATTGATTTCCTGGCTTTACTGCCTTCTCAGGAAATTGATATTCAGGGCTTGTTCTATATGCACCAGTGAGCCTTCTTTGAGCCTAAGACCACCACTGAAGTTATTTAGGTTCTTTGGACAAACATGATAAACTTCTTCAGATACTTTTTTTTTCCTTTGGCAGGAAGGTGTCTTGCTGCAGGTAACTAATGAAGAAGTGGTCAACCACAGAGTCTTCAAGAAATAAGAAATTCTGTACCATCTGAAAGTAGTTCTTGTTGGTGCCTTCATTTAAGAAGCACTCTTTAACATAAAAGGGAAATGTTTTCTGATAAAAACCAATACTTCATTTAGTACAGGTTCTTGACAAAATACTTACAAAATGAGTGTTGTTTGTAAAAAATAGCATAAAATAAGCTAGAGAGACAAATGTATCATGTTTTAATTTTAAATTAGGTTTTGTGAGTAGACAGATTAAAGTTCTATTTTAAATACAAAATTTTATAAAAATAAATACTTTTTGTATTCAAGTACTTGGTGTAATGTTTACACATGAAATGTGTGAATCTTGTTCTATCAACATTTGGTTGTCTACAAGATTTCCATTCCCTAATTTTTTAAAGCAGTTTTCAGATTTATGCATATTGCCATTTTTTATTTGAATATAAAGAGAAATGAGAAAAAGCATTGTGGACATTATTGGCTGTCCCTAATAAAATGCACTATATATTCAGTGTTTGAATACTGCTACAGTTTTTCTTACATGTTCATAATATCGGTGGTTCTTAAACCATTATTTTTAACCAGCTGAAGTCCATATTAATTGGCTTGTGCTGAGAAAAAAATTTGGCATGCTGTAGTGTTTGTCAAACATCAGCTCTTATGAAAGAATGACTTTTGTGGGTGAATTTAATAATGGGTCTTTTTTGCATCTTTACCTGAATGCATTGTAAAGGTGTTGGTTTGCTTTAACTAATTTCTTTTACTTTCTGATAATAGGTTAAGGTTACCTCATGGGTAAGTCAGATTAATGGCTAGCAAGCATTACCCGCTCTCTTCTGTTTGAAATACTTTGTCCTTGCCCTGACCTGTGAGCTTGTCAGAATATCTTACATCAACTTTTAGGGAAAAAAGATTTGAAGGTTTTAACTGACACAAGGAAATGAAAGCGTGTGACACAACTTCAATAGTAGAAATACTGGAAATACTGGAAAGAATGAAGGTTCTAAGGTGTATCTAACAGGCAATTCCTGGGCAAGCACGATCTTTAGAAATTAAAACTGGAGGTAATAACACATCATAAGGTCCCTATCAATGCATAATACGTAACCCATGTACTTTTGAACACTTTCGTTGTATATGAGGGCCACCTATTGGGAGTGAGCTGTGTGATTCAGGTTCAAGACAACAAACATCACAGAAAACCTGATTGGAGAATTCATAGCATGAGAGGACTGAAAGGTTACCAAGGGATATTCATGATTCAGGAATGAGAAAATAAACCCAAATCTAATGATGTCTACAATTTGGGAGCACATCACTGGAACCAACCATCTTTGAGGCTGTAATTAGTAAAACACATAAAACAATGCAATCCCAAGACAGGAAACGCACCTGCCTACAGTGAAGATTCAAACCCATATGTATTTCTCAGTGGTTTTTGGGAACAGCATCCATATTCCCGGTGAAATAAAAATCCAACTGCAAGAGATGTGGAACTTTTAGGGCACAGTCTAGATGTGCTGGTTGCGCTATTCAGGTGCTTTTAATGGTGAGAAACTAGGGCTTGGAAGGAATGGGATAGTGGTTTTCCTTGCTCTTCCGTTGTGTATCTGGCATGCACGCACCGCCAGAGCCACTGATCCAGCCCTTGCAGGTTTGTCAATCACTTGGTCCCTAAACTGATTGAGTTTATGGGGAAACTAGCTGATCTGAAATGATTGCACTCATTAATCCTGGCAGTAGTGTTGCATCATCTAGGGAAGGGATTGCCCCCATTTGGTACTCTGCTCTTCGCTCATTTCCCCTAAGGCACAAGTTATTTTTGTATAAACTCAAATATAAAATTTATTTCCATAAAACTATTAAGCTTAAGCATACATAAAAATCTTTGAAAACATGCTGTGTGATGGTGCTAACAATTAACAAAATGTTGCCAAAGTGACTGGAAATTCTTAAACATTTAACTATGAATGTTGCATATATAAAGTTGTGGAATTTTTAAACATGTTGATGCAAACTTCAGTTTATGTAGCCAAGTTTCAGTGACAATATTTGAGTATAATCCTTTGAACTGAATTAGCAGTTTGTTGTCTGTGTCCCAAACAATTGTCATCCATCTTCAATTTCTTTCACTTTTTCTCTTTCCCTTTTGACCTTCATTTTTGTGGCCACCTGAGGCTACCAGGTCTTTAGGCATGATCAAAACAGTTCCATCATGGCTGCACTGAAGCGTGTACTGGTTTGGATTGACAGGCCTACCTTGGTCATCTCTCAACCTACTAAAA
The DNA here is from genome assembly GCA_004027875.1 of Aplodontia rufa. Taxonomy (NCBI): domain Eukaryota; kingdom Metazoa; phylum Chordata; class Mammalia; order Rodentia; family Aplodontiidae; genus Aplodontia; species Aplodontia rufa. The sequence goes on along the minus strand of PVKS010020439.1, from coordinate 14,059 downwards.
ATGTCATGACAGAGGATGTGCAGTTTTTGTTTCATCAGGTTAATAGCTTTGTTACATTGGGCTTGCTCTCTCTCAAGGGTTTCTTTCTTTGCTTGCAAGTTACATACGTCAGCTTCTAGATTCAAAATTATGTCTAGTTTGCGCTTACGACAGTTCTGAGCAGCAACTTTATTTTTCCCTCTACGTCTGATATCACGAATGAGTGAGATTTGTAAATCTGATAAATAGTGCCTGCTTAACATGCTGTTGAAAGAATCAACAGGCATGCGGACAATTTCATCTACAGAAAAAGGGATATGCAGAGCTTTAGCACGCCTTTCATCACGGCTTAGGATTTGATCTGTGTCATCAAGGTACCTACTTGTTCTCTCCAATTTCCCAGGCCATGAAAAAGATTCAATAGTGAGTTCTGGTTCATCTGGCTGTATGTGATAAGTGTGGTTATGAAATATGTGTTGAAATGTGAAACCCCCATGTAAACCAGATTCATTCCTTTGAAGTTTACTGGGTTCTGGGTAGTATCCGCCTACAGCCCCTTCTAAATCATGAGAAAGAGAATCAGCATCACTACTATAACCAATAGCACCTCCATCACATGCACGGTGAGAAGAATTGGACTTGGTAATAGATGTGCTGTGGTGACTTGAATTCAATGAACGATCAGAATCTAAGTCTGGTTCTTGAAAAAGCTGTGAAATTACCATTGGATCAAAATCTTCAGTGGCCATTAAGTTTATCTCATCAAATATGTTCACGTTAAGGTCATATAGAAGCTCTTCAATTCCTGTTATATTAGTTGTGGGAAATATTTGCTCAGGATTGGAATGTGAAGTCCTTACTACTGGATCTCTTCTAAGTGTGGTGTTGGGATGCAGCAACATGGCCTCATGAAGATTCACATCGTGACTTACAGCCTGGGTAAAATTCACACTGTAATGTGCTGAAGAATTTGTGCCATTATTGATACTGCCTAGAAGAGGTGGCAAATCTTCCAATGATACATTCTGGAAAAGAATGGGAAAGTGGCACTTTATATCATAGCAGTTCTTTTTTCAAAGGGACAGTGAGAGAATCTTAGCTTTTTGGATGGCTTTTGTTGCCACAAGACATCACTGTCTTACATGGTGCTGGGGTTTGACTTTGCACATGCTAGGTCGCGCAGCAACCATTGAGCCACTGCTCCAGTCCCTGAAAAGCAGCCATCAACACATGCCAGACAACCGCTGAGCCACTGCTCTAGCTTAAAATTAGCTTTTGAAATTGCTAATTCCATCCTAAGCAACTTTTATCCTAGCTGATAAATCATATTCTGTGGAGGGTAGAGATTAATATCCTACTTAATTAAGCACAAGTACAAAGAAGTCTTGTGTGCTTACCTCCATAGAATATTCAGGTTGTGATGAAAGCAGCTGAAATAAGTCTTCTAGAGAGAATGATATATCTGTCCCATTTACTTGTGTCTAGAAAAAAACAAGTACACTGGTCTTTAGACAAGGATTGTCTGGCATAATAAAGCCTTGCCCCCATACTGGGTCATCCCTATTTTACTAAATTGGGAGCTTTACATTCTATTTCTCTTGGTTATTTAGCTCAATTCCTCCTCTGTTCTTGCCCTGTCATCCACGTAATTTTTAGCCACTATTTTCAGTTTCACACCTTATTTTGTCCCTCCATAAAGCAACCTTTGGTAGATATATTTGCCAATTTCTTCACCTCACTTTTACATTCATTAAGCTTGTTGAAGTAATTCTTTTGAGAGAAGAGCTGAATAATAAACTCGTTTTTGTATCCCAAAACCCCTGGAATTATTTTGGCCTTCAAGCTTCATTGAAGGCCAAGGGAGAGCAAATCAGTTCTATTTCTTTGTATATGTGATGATGGGGTTTCAACCGGGGTCCTTGTGCGTACCAGACAAGTGCATCAACTGCTGAGCCAGTTCTCCAGCCTTTTAATGAGTTTTTGATATTTTGGTGCCTAGGATTGAACTGGAGGGGGTGGGGGCAGGAATTAGCCACTGGCCACATCCTTATCCCCTGCTAAGTTACTGGGATTACAGGTTGTATGCCATTGCCCAGGACTTCATTGGGGTATTTTCTTTATCAATATAGTCTATCAGATTCTATCATCTAGAATGATTGAAGCACCTTGGTTTTGATTTTTTTTCTTCCACACATGCTGATTTGGCCACTGGGTCATTCTTGCATTATCATTTGTGACTTGTCTTGAAAAAACGGGGAGAGTGAATTTTAGTTCTGGTCTGTTTCTAATGCTTAGTTGGGTATGTGGTGCTGGGGTTTGAACCTGGGTCTTCACGCACGTCAGGCAAATGCTCCAACTGCTGAGTCATAGCCACAGCCCTGAACCAGGTTACTTTAAGCATCTAAATAATGTGTTAATAAAAGGGCAGACAAGTATCTTAGAGCTACCATAGGAAATTTTATACAACTTGCAGCACACAAAGATTTGAAAAAGGAGGTAACAATGAGGAGTTCAGCCTGACTGAACTTGGGACACAAATGCCTTGTATTTTGGGTAATTAATGTGTTTCTGAAAAGTCTTTTGTCCAAACTCATGTTTTCCCTATGTCAAATTACATTTTATCTTCTCTCCAAGGAAGCTCTGCACTTTGTCTACTGATTACTAACATTTAATTCAATGAAGTAAACAGTTCCTGCTTTCCTGTGATACCCAGTGAGTGAGTAAATGCAAAGACATACCACATACCCATGAGGCAATGTATCAGCAAGCATTAAATAAGTGGTAGAGGAGTGTGGTAAAAACGTTCTTTCCCAGGTTACGGAAGTGGTTCAGAGGAAGTCTGCCTATCATACACACCAAAGGCCTTGGGTTTGACCCGCAGCACTGAAAAAATAAAGAAAAAAAATCACTCAGTAAAAATGACTGAAATACCCAAGAAAGTGGGCTGCAATGTTGTCTCCTGCAAGATAAATATGGATCTTCCAGTATTTGCCTGCAAGCATTCACTTGACCAAATGGTACTTGTGTATGTGGGCAGTGGTAAAGCCACACAAAAGGTATGTGAATTCTAAGAAAATCCTACATAAATGAGGGGTCAGGGAGAATACCAGCTGGGGGAAAGCACAGACAATTGCCAAATTCTTAGAAATTTTGAACTGAAATGCCAGGCTGAGACTTGAGGATATTAAAGGGTGGAAGCTGGAGAAGTTAGGGTATGACAATGGAGTGAGGGCTGGGGCAGTGACTCAGCGGTTAAAGCACTTGTCTGGTATGCTCAGGGACCCAGGTTCAAACCCCAGCACCATGTACAAAACTGGATGTTGGACAAATGAAGCCAGATGGAAAAAAATAATAAAATTTTTTTTCTCTCTGAAAAAAAAAAAAATGAAAAAAAAAAAGAAAATGGGGTGAATGCTATCCCTTCTCACCTTGAGAATAGCAAAAAACAACAACAAAAAAACAAAAAACCTCAGACCACTTAGAAACTTGTATGTGCTCCCTGCAATCTGGGAACACAGTAGCTCAACAGGCTAACTGGAGCTGGAGCGGTGACTTGGCGGTTATGGTGCTTGCTTGTCATGCACAAGGACGTGGGTTCAAACCCCAGTAACACACAAAAAGACAACTGACAAAAGGTGTAAAAAGCGCCCCATTCTGGACAACCAACAAGCAAGTGGTTGACAGGCCACATGGATAGACCCTGCCACTGAATATTGAGGAATCCTAAAGGACCAGCTGGAGGTGGAGATGCATTTGCTCTTGTCAAGAGAGAGGCAGGTGAAGGACTCCTAGCTATGAGGGCAGAGAATCTACAAATTGAAAGTACTCATCTGAAATGAAACCATATCCTACAGTCAAGAGAAACAATGTCAGTTTGGTACAAATAACGCCTCTCCTGAATTCTTACCACTCCACACCCTCAGCTCCAGGGAAAACAGAAGAAGGACAAATTAAGGAAATAAAGGTGGCCATATATACTTTTTCCCACACCAGTTAGCTGTGTGAGTTTCACCATATGAGATGGGAGGAGGGAAGAAGCTAAATTTTCATTGTAAATTTTTGAGAATTACACTGGATTATTCTTGTCAACTGGTACACAGGAATGACCAGAGGAACCTTTTAATCTGAGTATCTAGAAGTCATGTGACCTACAGTGGAAGGAAGAGCTAGTTCCTCTAGAACAGGTCAGAACAGACTGAAGCATCAGGAAGAGTAGGCAAAGAGAGCAAAGCAATTTCTGATTTAACTCCATAAAAATCAAGTGATGTGGGGTTGGGGATTTAGCTCAGTGGCAGAGCGCTTGCCTAGCAAGCACAAGGTCCCGAGCTCCGTCCTCAGCCCTGAGAAAAAAAAAAGTGATGTTTGTAATGTTACAAGGTCAAGACTATACCGGCCAGGGGATGGTATTTTTCATCCTCCAAGAGTGGTCAAGGCTCAGGCTCAACCTCCAACTCCCAGGAAGGGGACATGCTGAAGCAGGTCATGATTAAAAGAACCTTCAGGACAAGACTATAAGGGTGTGCCTTCCCCGGTAGAAGTTCCATGTGGCTAACGATCAGTGGAACACAGTCCTGGCTCTGGAGCACCTCTGTGCCACGCTTGTGGGCAAGGGCCTCAGCAGGACTGAACAGAAACCAGACACGGCCCAAATGAAAAGAAGAGAGTAAGAAGAACCCAGCTTGGCTCCTGGAGTTCGTCTTTCTGTACCTCTTCCCTCAGCTAAAGAGTAGGGTTAGACAACCAGGAGCCAAGATGCTGCTCCACTGGGTCTGGCTGAAATGTGCTCCTGGATGCCAATGGTTCCACTTGGTCATCTAGTAGACTGCAGATTTTAACCCAAAGCCTCAGCAGGAATTGACAGTGATTTGGCTATAGGATTAGTTCTCTGGCTTGCTTTCCAGGACCTGGCCAGCCTGGGTCCAGATTGTCAATCATCTATTTATCCCTTATCTCAGCAAACATAATTAGCTAACCTGCTAGCAGGTTCCTAGAGAGGTATGTGTGTACACACAAAATCCTGAAGTTTAACCAGAGAAAACATTCTGTGGCTTATTACTTTTTAATTATACTGTTTCATGTCAGATTTGCTCACACTTAACATGCAAAATTCATTCACAACATAAATTGTCAATGTCACAAATCTACACAAAAGGCAAAATGGCAAGGCTGGAACACTCTGATGTGCTTACCTCATTTCTAGATTCAGTAGTCTTTTCCACCTCAGGTTTATCTGCTATTTTGTTTTGATCTTCATTATTCTGCTGTAGTAATTTCTCGTTCTGGCCTGATACCCTTTCTTCATTTTCATCCTGCTCAGATTTGTGATCCACACCTTCGCATTTCTCTCTTAGTACTTCATTCTCCTAAAAAGTACCCAACAATGTGTTAGAAACCCAAATCTCATAAAATTAGCAAATGGCGGGCTGGAGCGGTGGCTTGGTGGTTACGGTGCTTGCCTAGCATGCGCAAGTACACAACTGAGTGTCCGAGCAATGAAAGCCATGTAAAAAACTCAATAAAAATTGATTCTGTCTCCTTCTCACTGTCCTTCTCTCTTTAAAAAAAAAAAAAAAAATTAGCAAATGACATTGCTTTTATTGTTTAGTGATATTATAAACCCTTAAGGCAAAAGGCAAAAGCTACAGGCCATTTCATTATTAAAGAAGCATTTATTTTATTTTATTTTTTAAAGAGAGAAGGACAGTGAGAGACAGAATCGATTTTTTATTGAGTTTTTCACATGGCTTTTGTTGCTCGACACTTAGTTGTGTATGTGGATGCTGTGTTTGAACCTGTGTACTCGTGCACACTGGGCAAGCGCTGTAAGGGCTGAGCCACTGCTCCAGCCCAAAGAAGCATTTAATTCTGAAACAAAGGTCACTTTTATGACCTGTCCTTAAGTATTCATTATGAAAACAGGCTATTCTTCTACGCATAATTTAAATCTCTTGCATTTTAGCCAATGAACTTAAAATATTTGCAAATTAAATCTAGCAATCAATGTTGCCATTAGGTAGTTTTTGTTACAAACAATGATCAAATATAAATGTGTAGAAAAACCTGTGAGGTTAGGCACAGTGATGTATACCTATAATCTCAGCAAAGACAGGCTGAAAGGGTTTCAAATTCTAGACCAGCCTGGGCAACTTGTTGGGACCCAGTCTCAAAATAAATAATAAGGGCTGAGGATGAAGACCAGTGGCAGAGTACCTGCCTAGCAGATGCCAAGCTGTGGGTTCAATCCCCAGTACTGGGAAGGAAAGTAAACAATCTGGGAAGTGTTATTTCACAAACTATTAACTGTGTGGTTCTTTGTGGAAGCCACGATGGGAAAGGGCTAACTTTGCTGTATATACTTCTGTAACTGAATAGTTTACAGAAAACATATATTCCTTTTACAATCAGGAGAACTGTATCAACTACGACCATTTAATCAAATGAGTCCTTTCATCTTTTTATTTGCTGAGACTTTAAAAAAAAACCCCAAAACCTAGGATTCTTCTAAACATTTAAATACAATTTAGCCTGTACTGTTTATTTCAATTATGATATTAAAAGCTCTAATTTTTTTTCCTTATAAGTCTTTTTTCCTTATAAGTCTTTTTTTTTCCTTATAAGACTCTTTCAAAGGATCCCTCTTTAATTTTTGACTTCTAGAATGTGGCAGGATAGTACTTCCCTGCCACCATCTTAAAGATAAATGTTCATTTATCTTTAAGATAAATGTTCATTTATCTTTAAGATAAATGAACATTTATCTTATTTATAATATCACTATCTTAAAGATATTCATTTATCTTTAAGATGGGGAGAGGGAGCATAGGAAGGTCAAAGAAATGGAAATCCAGATGCCAGAAAAAAGGGAAAAACATCTAAAAGCAGGAAAGGGACAGATATCCTGATGGCCCCCTTGGCTTCTTCATCTGTCCCACTGTACGTAATTCCAGGATACATTGTACCTTCCCTCCTGATGCTGTGGGTGACTGACTAGTTCCCACAGTCCGTCTCCATATGTGCACTCCTTACAATCCTGCTAGTAGGTGGCATTGTACTTGCTCCTCTCCCCTCTCTCCTGCATCAACAGTTGTATGCCGTCTCTTGGGCAACTCCCATCGGCCTACTAATGTACACTAATCCATGCCATGTGTAAATACCCCTCCAGTGATCCCACACTACTCTTGGGATCCCATTCTGTTTTTCTGCTTCCCTTTAGAGCAAAAATCCTCCAAGGAGTTATGTGGATTCACCATTTCCTCTCCCAAATCTATTCCAATGAGAATTTTGTCCCAACCACTCCACTAAAACAGCTCACAAGGGTCTCCCAAATCCAACAGTTCTCCATTTTCATTTGACCTACCAGCAAAAATCTGACTAAGTTCCTGCCTCCTCCTGGAAACTGTTCACCATGCATCCAAGTACCATTCTCTATTCTCCTTAAGTTCCCCAGGGCTTCCGCTTCGCTGACTCATTCACTGCTCTAAACAGCAATGTCCCAAAACTGTCCTCAGGCCCACCAAGCACCTCTCCCATGACTTTGTAACCTTAGATTGGCTGCTCCTTCTCTCTGTAAGGCTCTCTGCCTCCAACTCTGCCCTCTCTTCTGTAGCTTCCTTCAGTTCTCCAAATTCTTTTCTTTCTTAACCATGCTATTAAAAAGTACCTCTCCATCCAACATCTACATTTAGCAATTAGCTGATAAATGATTCTATGTATTTGTTGGCCCTCTGTCTGTTCTCCTAGAATGCCAGTTTCTCGAGGGCAGGGTCTCTTGTTTGCTTGGTTACTGCTGCATGCATTCTGTCTACCCTAATGTCTGGCACATAGCAGACCTTTATTAGACATTTGTTGAATGTTAAATTCTTTGGTAGGCATCCTATGTCTGATGAACTGTTCTTCCCTGAAATTACAATGCAGATTCCTATCTAAAAATTTTTTTAAAGAGAGAATTATATTTTTTCATCTGGTTTTTGTTTCTCTAACATGTAGTTGTGTATGTGGTGCTGGGATTGAAACCCAGGTCCTCATTCATTCCAGGCAAGCATTTTAGTTGCTTGTTACCGCTCCAGCCCAATTCCTATCTAAATTTGAGGAAGGAAGAACTGGCCACCATATAAATATATATATATTTTAACCTCTCATCTTTTGCCCAGGCAAGGGTTCTTTTGTTAAATTTGAAGATAATCAACTTCAAAATTCTGGATTCTTGACACAGCCAACTCTGCTGCTGGAGGACAGAAGAGCTTCTACGCTCTGAATCACATGATCTACTATTTTAGAAGCACCAATTGAGGTCCCTTTATTTTATAATGTGTTAATAAAACACACATGGACACCCACAAAAATATGCAAACTTGAGAACATTACCTATTTAATTACATAAATAATAACAAGGGGAAATGAGTGGCAAATATAGGACCAAATCAAGCCCATAAGGAAATCAATCAAGTGCCCCCCCCCCCGTGGGGAAAACTTTCAGACTGTGATGGTATGTAACATAGTCTGAAAGAAAAACTCGAGAGGATGACTAAAGGCAGAGAAATTCCATATGACCAGAACATACAATGCAAGAAGCCAAAATTAAGTTAAAAATCCAATCATAAGGGGCTGGAGCGGTGGCTCAGCAGTTTCGGTGCTTGCCTGGCAAGCACGAGGACCTGGGTTCAAACCCCAGTACCACGTACACAACTAAGTGTTGGAGCAACTAAGGCCATGTGAAAAACTAAATAAAGTTGTTTCTCCAAAAAAAAAAAATAAAAAAAAAAATCCAATCATAAAATAATGGATCATAACTCATTGAGTAAAGAGCTATTGAGTAGTCTAATCAAATATAAACAAAGGAGGAAAGAACCTTTTCCTTACAGAATATAAGTAAATAATAACATAGAAGGAAAAGGATAGAGCTAGAAAATCAATGTATGCTATAATTAGGGAGTGAAAATTCAGTAAGAAACAAAATATGTGGGGCTGGATCTGCTGCTGAGCAGTCATGGCACTTACCTGGCATGTGCAAATACACGGTTTCAAACCCCAGCACCCACGTACACAACTAAGTGTCAGAGCAACAAGAGCCATGTGAAAAACTCAATAAAAATTGAGTCTGTCTCTCCTCTCTCATTGTCCATCTCTCTTTAAAAAAAAAGAAAGAAAAAAAGAAAGAAAGAAAGACTGATGTATCTGGGGATTGTAGGAAACAATATCTTCAATTTATTCTTTAAATGTTTCAAAACAAAAATATAGATAACTGGGGAAAATGTAAATAATAGGTAAATTTGGGGCAAAGGATATATGTATCATTCTTAGTGTTCTTTCGTTTTTTTGGTACTGGGGATTAAACCCAGGGGAGTCTAACCAATGAGCCACATTCCCACCCCTTTTTATTTTGAGACAGGGCCTCACTAAGTTGCTGAGGCTGGCTTCAAACCAGCAATCCTGTCTCAGCCTCCTTAATTGCTGGGATTATAGGCATGCACCACCAAGCCTGGCTTCTTAAAGTGTTTTCTAAGTTTGAAAAAGTTTTAGGAGACTGAATATCTTTCACAAATTTAAATGTATTTTTCTTTTCTGTTAACTGTGTGTAGCCTTTGCTCATTTGTCTATTGAAATGTTGGCCTTTTTCTTACTGATCAGTAGTAGTGTTAGATCATTTTTATTCACCTCCTCCTAGCCAGTGTTCACAGAAACATACAGTGGAAGTGGGAAAACCAGTTAGAGGGCTACTATGGTAATTTCTAAAAGTAAAGCCCAGTCTGGAAAGGGATGGTGACAGGTGCAGAGGGAAGAGGAAGAATCTGTGATATATTTTGGGAAAAGAATAGTTGGAGCGTCTTGATGTTTCTTCCATCTTGGATATGTTAGAATTTAAGACGTGAAAAATAGAAAAATCATATAAAGAATCTGGAAATGTAAGCAAATGTCTGACCTGAAGGTATGAAGTGGGAACACATCAAGATGAATGGGCATCAGGGTGTGGATGGAGGTCATAGGAACTGACGAGATTCCCAGCAAGAGACTGCAGAGTGCGAAGGGGCTCATCACTGAGTTTTTCTTTTCTTTTTTTGTGTTAAAGAGAAAGAGAGGGACAATGAGAGAGAGAAAGAGAGAAAGAAAATCAATTTTATTTTGTTTTTCATTGCTCTGACCCTCTGTTGTGTACGGAGTCCTGGGGTTCGAACCCATGTCCTCGTGCATGCCAGGCAAGCACTGAAACCGCTGAGCCACCCCCCCAGCCCATCACTGAGTCTTGAGAAAATGTAATATTAGGATTGTAGTATTAGGGTCAGGCAGAGCTGGAGGCACAATGTAATCCTCGTGACTCAGGAGGCAGAGGCAGGAGAGCCACAAGTTCAAGGCCAACTGGGGCAACTTAAACAAGACCTTGTGGCAAAATAAAAAGTACTGGGGATGTGACTCAGTAGGAAAGTACCCCAGTACCAAAAAAAAAAAAAGCAGATAATAAGTCTCCAGAGCAGAGCAAACTGAGGAAGACAGAAATGGGGTGGGGGAACAAGGAGGCTACTACAAGTTTGGCATCTATATTCTTTGTGTGTCTTGTTAACAGTTTAATATTTTGCATGATTATTCCTAAGGATGACTTGTGGTTTTAATGTGTTATTTTTACATCTTGGGACCCTTGTCATGCTGGTTTTGAGAAAGGAATTGGGAGGTTTTCTATAATATTAAGAACTCTGCATTCTTGTAAAGTTTGAAGGCATTGTTCCCCTTGAATTCTGTCTGTACTACGAATTTTTTGTTTTTTGAAGAAATTATTCTGACAATTTCCAACTTCTTTCATAGGTTATGCCAATGAACTCCCCCAAAAGACTGTTCCACTTTAACATTGTCATGAATGGTATTTGAGCAGACCCATTTTTTCACACTCAGTTACCCTGGGTTTGCTTCTTTCTCAATATTTAACAATTAAAGGCTAAAAATGCAGCTCATCAGCAGCTACAACCCCACAGATATCAATGTATGTATGGTTCTGAAGATAGCAGGGGCAGCTCTAGACTGAAGTGGGGAACAGATTCTAATAGTAAGAGAAAGCCTGAGTGTTCTGAGGATGAGTTAAAGGAGCCAAATTAAAGTCATGGTTGGAGTAGGTATTTATATTTTCTGCCTATGGGTATTTCTTCCTCTTCCTCTTTGGCCAGGTCCAGAAGCTGGACAGGCACACAGGGAGGCCTGGGGCAAATCATTTCAACCTTGACAATCTGGTTTCCTCCAAGGTCCCCATACCTCTGACACGTCATGGTCTATCAATCAGTGGCCATAACAACTACTGAGTTCACCAGTTCACTACTTAGAAGGAAACAGGGTGCTATTAATCAAGCTGGGCAACAAACATAAACCAGGGCTGCCTCATGTGGTCACCATACCTATGAGTCCACACCGGAAAGAGGAGCCTGCTTAACTATTGTGAATCCTAGTGGCCAACTGTTCGCTGAATTCCACAGACCTAGGGAAAAGAGATACTAAAACTCGCTCAGCCCTGAGTTAAATATCTAGATGGTCCTTCATGTATTCATTCACCTTCCATTTAATGAACGCGTATCAAGAAGCCAATAGGAGCGTGTCACAAGAAGTTATGAATGTGACAAGAAGCCAATAGGAACGTGTCATAAGAAGTGATGAACAGAAGGAAAAACTTTCCCCAGGGTTGGTTAGTGTGATGCATGTGGGGAGGTACAGCCCAGATCCCCTGCAAGGAAGGACTTCTGGTGACTTCTGAGGGCAGTCAGCCTCCAGCTCATGAGAGCTGCCTCACTCAAGGCACCCACATGTACATGCACCGTGTTAGCCCGCATCAACGCTGGACTCCTGCTGTCTAATCCTGCTTCCTCGTCCAACCTCCCCTCCTACACATTCAATTCAGTCCAGAGTCAACATTACAGAGACTCCAACTGCACCAGTTATCAATTCTATTGTGGGAGGGCACAGGCCAGAATTTCAAGGCAGAGAGGTTGTAGGACTCACTACTATATTTATATTTACAAAGTGAAAAAGGTCTGTGGTATTTTTAACATCATTTACAGTCTGCAAAGTTTAAAACAGCCTATTGCTAGGAGGACTGAAGTTCAATAGAGTAAAAAGGTCTATCCTGCCCCAGTGGCTGCATAACCTTGTGACAGTTGCTAAACCTCTCTCTCAGGTACCCACCTGTGCAGTGAGAGATTGTATAATTCACTTTTTCTTTATTTTTTTTTGGCACCAGGGATTGAACCCAGGGGCACTTAACCGCTGAACCATATCCCCAACCCGTTTCTTAATTTTTTATCTTGAGACAAGTTCTCACTAAGTTGTTTAAGGCTTTGTAAAGTTGCTGAAGCTGGCTTTGAACTTGAGATTCTCCTGCCTCAGCCTCCCAAGCTGCTGAAATTACAGGCCATGAATCACTGTGCCTGGCCTAATTTACATTTGAAGGAATTAGTTGAAAAAAGTGCCTGCAAGCATATTAAGATGCTTTATAAACGTTAGTTATTACCCCTTTCTACTTCTTTTTGATTCTGAGTTAAAATTAATGACTGACTGCCAACAACTCAATTGGAATTTCAAGAGAAAGAAGTACTGACCCCTGGTAGATCGCAATTATTATCTCTGGCCTCTTCTGTTTTTCTCAGCTCAATGGCACAGAACTGAGATACAAGGATGTGTTTTACAAATGGTATTATATAAGCTGGACCTTTATGGTCCATGCTCTTAAAGAATAGGTAAGTTAAACCCATCATTAAGTTACTTTTTATTAGTTTGCAGGTGATTTTTATCCTTGTAGTGCTGGGACCCCTCCCAAAAAGTAAGTTTCCATGTTCACCACAGGAAGCCATCGTAAACTTCTAAGTTGGGGCCCTTAATGACAACAAAAATCCTGGCTGGTAACTTGCGCAGAACTGCACCTCCAGGAAAGGCCCTCTACACATTCTCTGATAGGAACTGACACATCTCATCCTCTGCAAGGAGCCAGAACCCTCTCACAGTTTAGGCCCATTAGCCCAAACTGGGTTTTCCTGCCTAAAATGCCATGGTTCTAGATATTTTCTTATAGCACCTATCCTGTTCCAACTAAATAATTATTGGTGCCTTTTCTTAACTAATGGGTTGTACTTTTGCCACCTGCCTACCTGCTACTCACCTTTGGCACTCACAGTCCTCCAGGAAGGTTTTCTGAATCAATAAAAGGAACAGGAAGGTGGAGAAAAGAGCAGAGATGGGCTTTTCTCCTTGCAAAGACTCCAGAGCCCCTGTCCACTAGCAACACGTACTAATTACACTGTTTGGGACCTGAACATTGGGGTGGAGATTTTGCCCCTGAAAACAACCACCTTTGTGAGCTGTCCCAGCTGGCCTGACTGGCTGGCCTTTTCATCTACTCCTCACATGGAGGAGAGACTGAGACCTGCTTTGACCTTCGGGGTTGGATGAACCTTCAAAGACAAAGAACAGTGTGGTTTCTGAGTAGGATGACATCAGAGGGAAACATGAAGGCCAAAGAATTCTGAGGCTGGTCTCTAGGCTGGAGGCAAGCTGGAGTCATCAGGTCTACAGAAACAAGGAGACAGATAAAGAGAAACTGTGCCCTGTTTGGCCTGGGTGGTTTTTAATAGTAGTCTGTAATAATTATAGCTCATGTTTATTGAGTATTCAGTGTGGGGCAGGCATCATGGGCACTATCTCACTGAATTTGCTCAGCATCCCTGCAAGGTAGGTACTGTTATCATCCTTCCTACAGGGGGGAAACTGAGGCAAAGGTTAAACAACTTGCCTAAAGTCACACTGCTAGGGAGTGACAAAACCAGGGTTTGGCTACAAGCATTTTTATTTCATAGCCAGCTCTTAGCCCTAGTACTGGTTTTTGTTTGCCCCTCCAGATCTATGTGTGTCCCCTGGAAGCTTGGTCCTGCTAAATTGTGTTTCCATGCTGGCTAGAAATCAGGGGGAGGCTGGAATATAACTGCAGGGTGGATAAAGGAGGGGTCAGGGAACTTCTTCCTCCAGGGTTCCCAAACATTCCTCCACATCAACATCTCATCTGCCCTTGTCCACACGGTTGTGAGAAGACATTCACCTAAGTCTCTTCATGAGCCAC
>PVKS010020438.1:0-36759 GCA_004027875.1 Aplodontia rufa | reverse complement strand
AATATCGTTCTCTCTAATGGCTGAATAGTATTCCATAGTTATATATGTACCAAAGCTTTTGTATCCACTCGTCAAGTGAGGGACATCTGGGTTGGTTCCATAATCTAACTATAGTAAATTGAGCTGCTAAAAACATTGATGAAGCCACATCGCTATAATACGCTGATTCTAAGTCTTTTTGGAAATTTCCCAAGAGTGGGATAGCTGGGTCGTAAGGTGGTTCCAGCCTTAATTTTTTGGGAATTCTCCATACAGCTTTCCATAGTGGCTGAACCAGTTTGCAGTCCCACCAGCAGTGTAGAAGTGTTCCTCTTTTCCCACAGCCCCTCCAGAATCTGTCGTTGTTTGTATTCTTCATTTTTGCCACTCTAACAGGTGTGAGGTGGTATCTCATTGAAGTTTTGATTTGCATTTCCCTTATAACTAATGATGTGGAGCATTTTCTAATGTATTTGTGGGCTTTCTGGACTTCAACTGGAGAGAAGTTCCTTTTGAGTTCTTTAGCCCATTTATCGATTGGATTATTTGCGAGTTTGGACTTTAGTTTCTTTAGTTCCCTATAAATTCTGAATATTAGCCCTCTGTCCAAGGTGTAGCAGGCAAAAATTTTCTCCGATTCTGTAGGTTCTCTCTTGGTGCTCTTGACTAGATCCTTAGCTGTGCAGAAACTTTTTAGTTTAATTGCATCCCATTCATTTAATTTTGATTTTACTGCATGCAAAGGCAGTCTTTTTAATAAATGCCCATGTGCAGAAGGAAACAAGACCCCTCTCTCACCAGTTCTGAAAAGGCAGCTCGGAATGGATGAAAGGTCTAACTGTGAGGCCCAGAATGATGAAATTACCAGAAGAAAGCATCAGGGGCACTAGAGGACGCTGGGGTGGACAAGCATATTTTGGACAAGATCCTAAAAGTACAGGAGGTAACAGGGACAACAAAGGATTGAACAACAGGGTGACGTCACACTGAGAAACTTCCACACCGTGAAGGGAACACTCTCCAGGGCAGAGACGGAGGCGTCCGGAACAGGAGAACTGTTACAGACCACATGTGCAATGCAGGCTGGTGTCCAGCTTACATGAGGAACCCAAATTCCTTAACAGCCAAAAGCAACCCGGTTTAAAAACAGGCAGACATTTCTCAAAAGAAGAGATGCCATGAACAGGTACAGGAAAAGGAGCATCCCGGAAAGGAAGCCGTAATGGGACGTTGGCTCTCTCTGGGGACAGTGGCTGTTACCGCAGGGGCTGAGGGTAGCAGGTGCTGCTGGGGTGGAGAACAGGAGCCCTGCACAGACTGGGGCTGTGGATCAGTGCAGCCCCAGAAGAGCGTGGAGGCGCCTCAGAGACCTAGACCCAGCAATCCTGCTCCTGACGCATATTGGAAGGAAATAGAACCAGCGTGTGGATGGAACTCCTGCAGCACCCGCCACGAGAGCCACGAAGCAGAGACCCCCTAAACGCCATCTGCTGCGGGGTGGATAAAGAAGGTGGAGGCCATGTGCACAGGGGCACTGTCCAGCTGTGACAAGGAAAGCCCCTCATGTGCAGCTTTGTGACTGGAAATGCAGATCGCCACCCTGTGAGGTCAGCCAGGCAGAGTTGGGAACCACAGGACTGCATTCGTAGGCAGAGTCTGGAAGCCTTGGAGAAGGTGAGAGGAGCATGCAGGTCCCCGGGGCATGTGCCCCCCTCCTCACCACAAGGGGAGAATGCAGGTCCCCAGGGCATGCGGGGACGCCTGGAAAAGCTGACCAGGGGTGCACAGGGAGAATGCAGGTCCCCAGGGCATGCAGGAACGCCTGGAAAAGCTGACCTGGGGAGCATGGGTACCTCTAGACAGGACAAGAGGCTCTGTGGACTACGCACAGAAAGGTGGCTGATGACAAGCCACGTACTGTACACTTCAAAAACCTACAGCAAAGATTTTGAATATTTTCACCTTAAAGAAATACAATCATGTGAGAAGCCAGGTGTTTAAGCCGACTTCAGCATTATGCACGGCTACGTACATTGAAACAGCACACGGTACCCAACCACATGCACACATCTATGTTTCCATGTGTCAGGGAATCTAATTTAATTAAAAATAAATGAATTAGAAAGTTATTTCACCTAAAAAGTGAAATCAATGCTGCAGAGTGGAGAGGTGGACAGAAGCCGAATCAGGCACACAGGAAATCAGTGGTCTCTGTTCAGACGGAATGAAAAAGCCTGGAGAGCTAGGAAGCAAGGAATGGGGGACTCTGGAAACCAAGGTAGTGGAGATGCTTGTGTGTGAGAAAAACCTCCACGTCCAACAGAAAACCTCCCTGGAGGGGAGGATCAGCCGCACCTCGGGAGACCCGAGCTTCCAAGCTGACACCAAGGGTTAGCAGCAAGAGTGCCCGGGAAGGCGCCGCCCAGGAGCGCAGCGAACACCAAGGGAGGAACACAGCCACCTGCTCCTCCCAGCACGCACGCAGTACCAGGGGACAGTGAGACGCGTCTGAGTCTGGAGGGAAAAGTGCGAGCTTGCTGGGGTGAGGGTCACTGGGGCACAGATGACAGGCCTCCACTCGTGCATCCTTCTCAGAAGCACGGCTTGAAATGAAGCCTGGCTGAGTGACGTTGAGTGTTGAACACGACCTAGTGACAGAATGAGCGTCACCGTTACAGCCTCAGACCTGGTGTTGCAGCAGCCTTGGGGCCAGGCAGGTGCCAGGGACCTGGTGTCAGCGGGACAGCTGAGCGGCCTCCACACTGGATCCCAAGGGTCAGGAGGAGGCATGGCCGCACAGGCAGAGAGTTCTCTTGCCACCATCAAGGTGAAGGTCACCTGGCCTTGGTGCCAGGACACGCTGGGTGACGGAGGGAGCAAGCGATGGAGGCAGGGGCAGACGCCTTGGAGGTTTTGTCGCCCAGCAGCTGGGCAGGTACACAAGGGCACACGCTCACAGCAGGTGCTCTAGGGGACACTTGAGCCCTGGGCCCACGGAGAGCCCCGACCTTCAGCACGCTGATTGTCCTTGTGCGAACACACACCCAAGTGAGTCTAAACTATGGGTTGGCTCCGTGAGAAGTCAGCCCAACAACCAAAAACAAAACAAGAATTTTAACAACGCAGAGACAAAAATATGTGTGGATGTGCTCTCCCCTCAAAGCACCGTTTCTGGGAATTTCTGGTAATGTTTTCAGAGTACCAGGTCTGCAGGTGGCTGACACTGTGAACGCGGAACCAGGATGAGGCCACTGTGCTGGAAACCAGAGAACCCCTGGAAGAAGGGGGGCTCAGGAAAGCCCAAGGCACCGTGCGAGAGCCAGACTGCAGGGCCCGGGGCCCGAGTGCTGCACCCTGAGCTCCAGGAGCTGCAACTAAGGGCCGAGCCAAGAGCCCGGGGCGAGCCAGGCCTACATGCAGAATCGATGCGCGCTCAAGGCCAAGCAGGGTCACAAGGGGCTGGCCACCACGGCCCCGGGGAAACCACGGGACGATGCTTGTGACATTATTCAGGGAGGCCACCTAAACATGAGCCATAACACAGCAAGCTGGGATGCAGGATTTCCCTTCACGCACACCTGAGTTTTCAATGGACTGTTGAAGAAGCAGTGGGCCGCAGACAGGAAGGCACTTGCAAACTCAGTCCAGAAGGGGCGTGCACCAGAACGTCAGGGCAACTTTTTTTTTTTAATTTGTATTAAGGAGTTGAGTTGTTGTACAAAAATAAATGTGTATAAAGTGAAACTATGATATGCATTTGGTCCTAAACAGCAGTTTCCCCCGCGTCGCCCACACCCCAGTCTCTTGACTCCTCTATATTCCGTCCCTATGAGAGATACAAATGTACACACATTCACATACACACACCTAATTGTAAATTTTCCAGAATTAAATGATTGCATAGGTATCATTTAACTTCTCGGGGGGACAAAGAGTATGCTGCATTGCTGATGGTCTCCCTAGCTCTTAAAACCCACTCTGAGATGATAAAAAGCCACACGTGCTAGATTGTGAACTATGGAACCTGACAGTTCACCAAACAAGATGGAAGATGGCCAACAGGCAGGAGGACCTGCTGCAGGTGGCCACTCACCAGGGACAACAGACGACCTCAGGGCCTGCAGTGTCCACGCCATGCACCCACTGCGGCTCAGGGCTGGTGGGGCCCGGGGCAGGACACAGCATGACGCGACTACCTGGGGGAAGCGTTGGCAGTTTAGTATCACATAGGACACTTCTGCTGGGAGCCCCTGCAGCCAGCCTTCTCCCCGCTGCCCAGCAGGAGCGAAAGGATCTGCAGGTGAATCCCGAGGGAGCACCCTCTGGGCCCCGTCCACTGGGACCGCGCTGCAGTGGGGTGGACAAGCACAGGCTGCCAACCAGATGCCCACAGGGACCTCGGGGGCCTGGGGACCCCTCACCTGAAGGCAGCTCCTCCTGGGAGATGAGCGTGGCTGACACTCGGCTTTCTCTCTTCTCTACATGTGTGCATTTCTCAGACAGCAAAAGTTTTACCACAGAGAAGGCTAAGGGTGGCCCCTCCTGACCTTGTCCTACCACAGGTGGAGGCCGGGGGTGGGGCAGGGGCCAGGACAAGGACAGCAGCTGACCTGGAGCTTCCTGGCAGGCAGCATCTGGAAGGAGGTGCTGGAGAGCAGGCGTCCTCTGTGACCCCTTTCTGGTCCTGCTCAGAGTGAGACCCAGGGCAGTGCCTGTGCTGGGAGGGGGTTACATGGAGGACTGGCGTGAGGACAGCGGGGATCGCAGCCCGTGGGCTCAAGGGCTCCATCCTGGTTGGCACAGGATCTGCAGGAGAACTTCGCGATGCAGGCAGAGACTCTGCAAGCCAGCCCGGCCACGCTGGGGCTCCTGTAAAGGCTCCTGAGCAGGCTGGCCACTGCCTTGGGACCTGGCCCTCCCAACACGCAGGGGCTCACTAGTGGGACCGCAGAGCTGCTGGGTCCTCCCTGTTCACCTGGCCTCAGAAGGAAACCGTTCTGCTGCACTGAGGGACCGCTGACCCGGACTGCCCTCTGGGGACAGTGCTTGTGCCCTCTCTGGGCACCTGTGTGCTCCCATTGGCACACTTGCCTGCACGTGCGTCTGCGTGTGGTGTCCAGTGCACTGAAACGGACGTCCATTGCCTCGGTAGGGGCTGCTCTCCCACTGACTTGCAGCACCTCGACGCCCTGGTGGGTGCTGAGCAGAGTCAGCTGTCAGGCCAGAGGTGTGGCCGTGGCCCGGGTGACTCTGTCCTGAGCCCTCCCTTTCCCTTGATCCATCTCCTCTCCCACAGTGGAGACCCCAGGCAGCCCTGTCCACTTGCACAGCGGGGACCGAGCCCTGGCCATGGTCCCATGTGAAGACGAGAGGGCAACTGGGCAGCGTGGGAGGGAAGAGCTAGTGAGTTTGATTCCTGCATGGGAAGACACGCGTCCCACTTCACAAATAGGTCCAACAATATCAAGGCTGGATCTCAAGAAGAGCGAAGCCATAAATCACAACGTAACATGGGAAAGTAGAATCAGTACGAAGCGCCGGCAGCGAGTGCGCTCTTCTGCGTAGTCTGTTTTAAGAAACGGGGAGACACCTTCGTAATCAGCCAGTAGATCACATTTGCTTTAGTCGCAGATCATAAGCGGATGTGCGGCGGCGGCCGGGAGGCGTCCTTCAGAACGCACTGGCTCCTGGGCTCCCGCGGCCCCGGGAAGACGCATGTCTATTTGTTTTTGAGGTAGCAGCTGTTACTGTCAGGTTCTCTATCTTTATGTGTCCCCTGAGAGCGGGGGTGCCGTCTGCCTGTCTTCTGATCTCAGAGGAGTCTCTGCCTGTTTTCTGCCGTGGTGCAGACAGCATCCTGGGGCCTTCCTGAAAGGCCCCACGTAACCCTGCCCTCCTATCGTGGCCTTGGGATGGGTGGCCCCTGATCCACAGGCATCCTGAGGTCCTGAGTGGGCGACCAGCCCCTCGTCCTCCTACTGAGAGCCGCTTCCCGCGTCTCCAAGCTCAGCCTGAGCTCAGTGCTGATCCTGAGCAAAGCTTTGCACGTTTGAGAGGACAAGGTGACAGCCTGGAAATATTAGCCCCTCATGACAGCTGTGACCACAGTGGGAACAGCAGTGTGGCTGCTCGTGTCCCTTCCCAGGAGCCTGCACATGTGCTGTGGCTGTGGTGTGCACACTGCCCACCTGCAGAGGGGCCACGCTCAGCAGCAAGGAAGCCTGGGCCGGTCCCCAAGCTCAGAAGGGCATCTGAGCCAGCAGCTGCCCTGAGGCCATGGGCAGGACTGCATGTGGGGCCATGTGCATTAGAGGGCAGCTCCTGCGCCACGGGCTGCACAGTGGATGTTGTGGACAGCGGCAGCAGAGTAGGACCTGGCCGTGGACTGCATTAGAGGAACCTAAGCCACTCCGAGGATCCCGGGTCACTTCTTGCTTCTCCCTGCCTGTCCTGAGGGATGCACAGCAAGCTCTGAGAGTGCAGACCCTTGGAGGGCTGCGAGGTCAGTCATGGCCAAGGACAGCCCCCCTGCAGGGTGGGCAACGGGGAGCCAACACCCACCAGGGTCCCTCCTTCTGGCCACAGAGAGGTGAGGCCTGAGTGTGGCCTCCAGGAAGGGCAAGAGGTTAAGGCTCAAAGCCTCCATGAGGCTGTTAGTGGGGGTCCCATGGAGACCCAGAGTCTGTGCCAAGTTGCTGACTGGGGATTGGGCTGCCAGCACCAGAGGGACAAGCACTGTGCCCACAGGACTGGACCAAGGCTTGCTTTGCCAACCCGACCTCCACAGAGGGGTCTGGAAACTGAGATGGGTGGGGTCGTGGTTGATCAGAGGGAGTCACACACAGCTCCCTTGTGCCCTGTGCTGATGTGCTGGAGAGCAGCACCCAGCATACACGGTGAGCCCTGGGGCCACCCAGAGCTTGCTGGAGCCTCCCTATGGGCATCCTGAGACAGCTGTGGTCTTCATTCCTCGAGTTTGTGAGTTGGTCCAGTCAATGTTTGGCCCTCACAGGGTGGCGGAGCCTGCTGGGTTGTAGCCAGATGTGAGGAGTGGGTGGCCAGTGTGGGTGCTGGTCAGTGCTGAACCCAAGCCCTTAGTGGCCTCTGGTGGACTCCTGGCCTCACTGTCACCTTGAGCCGAGTAGCAGCCTCCCCTGATGTCAGGACACAGGAGGGGCTGGAGGGCACCTCTGCAACCTCCATACTTCACCTGAGGCTGATTCCACGGCAGACCTGCTCCAGCTCCCCTGACTTCCCAGAGTCCCCTGCCTATGGGTGTGGCCCTGGGACAGGCGACACAGAGTCATAATGTAGGACCTCAGTGGCACTCTATTTTAAAGGACTAGAATCAGATCCTCTTTGGAGCTGTGGGAAGCATCAGAAATTCGGAGCTCCAGGTTGACAAATTGCTCAGACACCAAACGGTGCCGGTTGTGCACCCAATGTCACAGGCCCATGACCCTGGGAGCTCATGTTCTGGCCAAGAGGCCATGCCACTGACCAGAGTGTGGGGGCCACATGCAGAGAAGGCAGGAGCAGCCCGGCTGGAGATAAGAAGAGACCGGGATGAGGTGGGCCTTGAGGGCCAGGTACACTTTGGAGGGGAGTCTTTCCAGGAAGCAGGAGCAGGTGAGCACGGCGCTCTCGCAGCACAGATCATGGGAGAAGTCAGGAGTTCTCTGCAGGAGGGGCAGCCACAGCATGTCGGGCTCAGGAGAGGAGCAGAGAAGCCCAGGGAAGCAGGTGCGAGCCTCAGATGTGGAGCCCACCCTGACGCCCCAGGGGCTGCCCTGAGGATGCCAGTCTCCTGTGCCGTCTCTGAGAACCTGGTTCTACTGGAACAGGAGGCACGTTCTGGGTCTACACGCCAGCTCGGGCAAGGCGGGAGACGTCCACGTAGCAGATCCCTCATAACAGACTTCGCTGCAAGCAGCTTGTAATAACAAATTCTTAGGTTTGCACTCCCTGCAGGCTGGTTTCTGTGGGTTCCTTCACCAGTCCTCTGTTCAAACAGGCAGGGGAATTAGCGTCCCCCTGCCAAAGTGTCACACATTAAAATGTGGTCATCCTCAGTGGAAGCCCTGATGTTTTTGTTCAACCTGTCATAAAAGCAAAGGGAATTGTATTTGGCTCTGGAACCCTGGAGGAAGAATTAGCTCGCCCAAGGCAGGAAGGCTGGAGGCCAGGCCAGTCCTGGAATGGGGCCCGGACCCCGCTGGTTAAAAGGGCCTCCAGCTACTGGCCATGGGGCACACCTGGTGTTAACTGCTCCAGAGCCCAGCGAGGAGCCCAGGGAGATGCTCTCAGGACAGTGGCTGTGTGGAGGACAAGTGGGTACATATATCCATAGAGGCCCTTTCTGGAACTTCACACAGGCTGTCAACCTCTACCTGAGGAACGCGCCCAAGGGTTGCAGGTGGTACATGAGGCAGGGACTTCCTCAGAACATGGAGGGTAAAAGACAGGTCACCAGTGGGTTCCACCTGGAAAATGGACCTTGGATCTGTCCCAGACCATGAGGTTGAAGAGAGCATAAGTGCAGCTTCGGGAAATACCCTTCAGGTCTAGAAAAAGCTCTCCAGCTCCAGGAAACACCCTCCAACTCCAGGAAACACCCTCCTAATCCAGGAAACAAACACACTCCAGCTACACGAAACACCCTCCAGCTGCAAGAAACACCCTCCAATTCCAGGAAACACAGTCCTGCTCCAGGAAACACCCTCCTGCTTCAGGAAACACCCTCCAGCTGCAGGACACACCCTCCTAATCCAGGAAACAAACACCCTCCAGCTACAGGAAACACACTACTGCTCCAGGAAACACACTCCTGCTACAGAAATTACCCTCCTGCTCCAGGAAACACCCCAGAGCTCCAGGAAACACCCTCCAGGTCCAGGAAACACCCTCCTGCTCCAGGAAGCACCCCAGAACTCCAGGAAACACCCTCCAGGTCCAGGAAACACCCTCCTGCTCCAGGAAGCACCCCAGAACTCCAGGAAACATCCTCCATTTGCAGGAAACACCCTCCAGCTCCAGGAGACACCTTCCTGATCCAGGAAACAAACACCCTCCAGCTCCAGGAAACATCCTCCTGCTCCGGGAAACACTCTCCAGCTGCAGGACATACACTCCTGCTCCAGGAAACACCCTCCAGCTCCAGGAAACACCCTCCAGTTCCAGGAAACAAACACCCTTCAGCTCCAGGAAACACCCTCCAGTTCCAGGAAACAAACACCCTCCTGCTCCAAGAAAAACCCTCCAGCTCCAAGAAAAACCTTCCTGCTCCAGGAAACACCCTCCTGCTTTAGGACACACACTCCTGCTCCAGGAAACACCCTCCAGCTGCAGGAAACACCTTAAGAGCTCCAGGAAACACCCTCAGAGCACTACAAAACACCCTGCAGCAAAGGAAACAAACTTCAAGCTCCAGGAAACTCTCTCTGGCTTCAAGAAACACCTTTCAGCTCCAGGACACACCCTCCAGCTCCAGGTAACAGCCTCCAGCTCAGTATTTGTTGGATTTAGCAAACAAATTTGCAGGCAGCCCAGGTCAATTTGAATTGTGGATACAGGGTGGATTTTATTTTTAGTATAATGAGGTTCTGTGCAACATGTGGGACCCACTTATCCCACAATGTGTGAATGGTTTACCTGAAGTCCTGTTGTTACTGGTGTCCGCCCAGGACAGCTTAGAGGGTGGTTTCGGATGATAGGGCAGAGGTCCGTGCCATCATACATTGGTGCTGCAGGGCTGTGGATAGAATTTCATGCTGCCCAGTAAGGGGGTTTTCTCCCCCTGTCTTAGGACCTGAGAGCCCTGGGGCCATAGGCAAGTGGATCCGAGAACAGTGCGGGGAGGCCGCCCAGACTGAGGTGTGGTTGTCTTTAAAGCCCTTCAGTGTGGCTCCTCTGCAGGTTCAGGGGGAGCAGGTGGGCAGTGGGGCAGACTCTTTCCTGCTGACTGATTGGGACAGCTTGCAGCATCTGGTAGCACTCAACCTGCAGCACCACGCAGCCTTCTTGCCACCTGTGCAGCCTTGGTCCTCAAAGCCTTCACCTCCTGACTCCTTCCTGATGCCTGGTGTGGCTTCACCCCTCAGCAGCATGTGGTCACAAACAGGTGACTCACGTGTCTGTGGCAATGCTGGTGTGCACACACCTGCCTGTGGTGGCCCCAGGGCACTGCCGTTTTATAGGTGTATACTCCCTGCTGAGGAGCAGAGGCCGTGCCCACTCACTGCAGAGTTGACTCAGAGTGTTGACAGGGAAGGAGGGCCCGACCACCAGGCACCTTTCCCACCCTCTAGGGGTGGGTTTGCTGCTCAGGTGTCCTCATTCTTCAACCTCCTGCAGCCACAGGATGGCACGTTGCTGACCATGGGGCTCAGAGCCCCCTGGCAGACTGCAGCACTCGCACACCCACTGCCCCAGCAGGCTGTGCCCAGAACACTCTGCAGCTGCGAGGGGCGGGGACACCACGCTCCAGGTCTGCATGCGTCACAAGGCACAGCCGGTCCCCTGCTGCAGTCCCCTGTGCGTGAGCCTCAACCATTTCTCCAAAGGGCTGCCAGCACCACCCTCCTCAGCACAGCTGGGACCTTTTGTCCCCGCCACACTCTGGCTCATGCCGCAGTCAAGGTAGAACCTGACACTCTCCTGTCTTCAAGTCCCTGGGTGCAGGGCCACAGACCACTGTCATTCTGGACACAGCCTGTGGGCAGGACTCCCCCGAGGTCCACAGCGAGCAATGGTGTAGTACCAAGTCCTAGGTCGTGGGGAGGCAATCACCTCTCTGACCCTGCACACAACATCTGCTCTGGGGAGCAGAGAGGCCACTCCAGAGACCCAGGGGAGATCGGGTCAGCAGTCAAAACAGCTCAGTAAGCCCCAGCCCAGACCCTCTCCCTACACTGTCTCCCAGGTTGTTAAGGCCTTGGGGACCAGGCCATGGCCCTGACACACAGAGGCACATGGCCAGCACGGGCACAGGCTCCCCTCGGCAGGTCAGCCCCACCCCCTGTCATGACACCTGTCCCCGGGGTGGGTTCCTTTCCCGTTCTGTGGACTCCCGGAACCTGCAAAGCAGGACCCATGGGGTAGCACTGAGCCCCGCAGGCAACTGGCCTCTGCCCTGCCAAGGCACAAGGCATTACGGAGCCAGAGGAGCAGTCGGGGCTTCGTGCTGCCTTGTCCCTGGCTCTGCCTGTCCCCATCTTTCTTCTCACCTGTGCATGGCTGCAGTGGGGGCTGCTGGGAAAGTTGACAGGGGGCCTTGGGGGCCAGAAGCAGCACAGTCACCCCGACCTTCTGCAACAGTCAGGTCTCCTTCCCTGACTGCACCCCTGTCCTGCATCCAGGAGAGACTGGACACCACAAAGGAGGGGCCAGCCACCTAACAGGAGGGACTGGCCACTGCCTAGGAGGGACACAGGAGAGGAACAGGAGGGTCCAGCCACTGCCCTGAGGGGCTAGCGACTGCACAGGCTCTGCTGGAGCTCAGCCTGGAGCTCCAAACTCTGGGGCCTGACATATCCCCTCTCCAGCCCAGTGGCCCCTCCTGAGCCTTGGAGACCCTTCCCTGAGGGGGGTGCAACCCAAAGGGGTGTGAGTCACAAGGAGGGTGGCCTACATTGGAAGGGATATGCTAGTGGGCAGCAGACAGAGCCAGCTGGGCCTCCAGGCCACGCCTTCTCATGGCGTGTGCCATCTGCAAAAGCAGGTAATGGTACATAATTTAGCCATTTAGTTGCCAGATGGCCTCCAGAATGGAAATGCCTGGGAGCAGGCCTTATCCAGGCAGGGTCCCTGGCTCTCTGCTATAGCCCCAGCATCTCATCCAGTGCCCAGGACAGGGTGGGCACTCAGGAAAAGCTTGCTGAGTGGGCCTGAGTACTCAGGACACAGCGATCTGGGGGAACAAAGCCGCCTGTCTGCTCTCCTCTCGCACCATGCCCCAGAGGCCCACCTGGTACCAAGGACTGCTCCATGCACGGACCCCTTGTGTGCCAGGCCAGCCTCATGCTGAATGACCTCTGGGTGTCAGGCAGAGTGGCAGGTGGACCCCAGCGGCTGCAGCCCGAATGGCAGCTGCCTAACTTTCCCGTCACTCTGGACAACCTCGGCCACAAGAAGACCTTCCAGTGAGGCTCAGGCCCATCACGACCTAGACCTAGAGCACACAGGGAACTGCCTCTGCTCACGGCCATGGAGGGGAGCCTGGAGACCCGGCCCTCCTGGGGACAGGGACCAGATCCCGAGAGGCTTTCTCCAGCTTGAACTGCCGTCCAGGAGAGCTGCCCTCCCAGGATGAGGCTGGGCTTTGCCACGGATAGGGACCAGCATCTGCCCGAAAGCCAGAGAGGAGCCTTCCCTGGGTGGCACACAGCACAGCAAGGAGCTGCGGGTCCCAAGTGCTTGCCTCAGTGGCCCTGTGAAGGGTGGTGCTTTTCTTTTAAAACCCTGTGTGTTGGGGCATGTCATCACTAAAGCAACGCGGTAAGATTCATATTTTCCTTGCTCTGTTTATTGTAAGCATTTGTTTTTGTTTCTCCTGTTTTCCGGATGTCTATGGGTGTGTTAGAGTTGTCCATAATGGCGAGTCTGTGGTCGCGTATTTGTATATGCACGCAGCATAGCGAGGTAGTGGCCAATACCCCCGCAGTGTAGTTAGCACTGACGAACGTTTACCTTTGTGTAAATCTCACCTTCCAACTACTCAGACTATTCTAGGGCCTTTGTGTTGCCATATGAATGTTCAAACCAGATATGCCCTTCTGGGGGGTGGGTGGGGAGCCTGTTGGGTTCTCCTGGGCGGGCACTGATGGTGCCAGTGGGGGAGCCATGACCCTTGTGTGGCTTCCTGTAGTCCACAAGCTCCACGCCCAACTTCCCTAGGGTTCATCTCACCCCCTCCTCTCTGGCTCTATCCTCACAATCTGTGTGTGCACGTTTCCCATCAATGAGTATTGAATTCCATCAAATGCATTTTCTGAATTTATTGACCACTTTTCTCTGCTCTGTCAATATAGGGCATCACACTGCTCAATTGTTTAAATCAAGTTTTCGTTCCTGGGGCCCCTGAGGGGAGCAGAATCTGAGGAGGGCTGAGTCCCGTTCATGAGTGTCTGCAGAACTGGATAGGACCAGCATGGTCCTCACTTACCCTTTCAGTGGACGTTAGATCTCTAACCCTGCCTGACAAGGCAGATGCTGTGTGGCAGGCTATCGTGCTACGTTGTAACTGGCTATGGAGCTACGCTGGGCTTGTTCTGCTGAGATGCGATCATTTCTAATGTATCCAATCCATGGTTGGCCAGGTGGGTCTGGGAAAGCAAAGCGCACCATGAGGAGGATCCTGAAGGAGCACCCCACACTCGCCTGTGTCTGCGCCCGTGTCCACTTCTCCTGTGCACTCACCCGTGTCTGTGCCTGTGTCTAAGTCTCCCTGTGCACTCACCTGTGTCTGTGCCCATGTCTCCCTCTCCCCATGCACTCACCGGTGTCTGTGCCTATGCCTACATATACCCTTGCACTCGCCCATGTCTGTGCCCATATGTAAGTCTCCCTGTGCACTCACCCGTGTCTGTGCCCGTGTCCACTTCTCCAGAGCACTCACCCATGTCTGTGCCCATGTCCACTCCTCCCTGTGCACGCACCCGTGTCTGTGCCTGTGTCTAAGTCTCCCCCTGTGCACTCACCCGTGTCTGTGCCCGTGTCCACTTCTCCCTGTGCACATACCCATGTCTGTGCCTGTGTCTCCGTCTCTGTATGTGTGTGCAGTGTGTGACTGGATCCGATCTGCAAAGACTTTGTAAGCATTTTTCCCCGTGCCCATGACAGCTTTGCAGTCACCCCTTTCAGTGGACATTAGATCTCTTCCCCCGCCTGACAAGGCAGATGCTGTGTGGCAGGCTACCGTGCTACGTTGTGACTGGCTATCGAGCCACCCTGGGCTTGTTCTGCGGAGATGCGATCATTTCTAATGTATCCAATCCTTGGTTGGCCAGGTGGGTCTGGGAATGCAAAGCACACCATGAGGAGGATCCTGACGGAGCCCCCCACACTCGCCTTTCTCATCACGCCCACAAGAGCGCTGGACGCAGGAAGCCTGGTGTGCGGTATCCGCCTGGCTTGCCGGGGCACTAGCTGAACTCGCTGCCCTATCTGTCCTGACCCCTGCGGGAGGCATCAGCAAGCCCAGGCGGGCTTGGCGCTTTCCTGAAGACTTCGGAGTATGAGTGAGACCTTCTCAGTCTTCATAGTTGGTGTCTTTCAAGGAATTTTCCATTTCATTCATTGGCCTGAACTCAGGCCCTTTGTCCTTGTCCTTTCACTTCCTCCCGTGACTGTGCGGAAGTCCCCTCCCTCCGTCACCCTACTCTGTGCCCTTCACATCCTGTCTTACCTCTCTTTTCTGTCTGGCTGGAGGTTTATTGACTTTATTGATCATTTCAAAGACCCAGTCTCACCTCGGGTCCCTTCCAACACGGGAACTGCTTGGACTCGGGCTCCGCCTGTCTCACCAGTGAGACCAAAGCTCGCTCTTTCCAGACCCATTGGGAAATCTAGGTGACAGACTCTGGCCCCACCCTGGAGACATGGACAGTTGGACCCAGAGCCGCACACAGCTCAGGCAGAGGCTGGGACAGGTGGGTCCTGCAGGTAGCACTGTGGGAGCACCTAAGCTGCTGGCTCACTGTGACAAGCTCCCAAGTTAGGAACCCAGAGGGGTCAGGCTTAGGCCTCTCCCCGCTTTCATGAGTCCTACCTGCAGGTCCCCACAGTGAGCATCAGAGGAAAGTCCCTGGGCCTCCTGCAGGGGTGGACGATGCTGCTCAGCTTGCAAGGGAGCTGCGTCCTGGCACACACTCTGCACTTGAAGGCTGGTGACGCACTGAGCATACCTCACCTACCAGGTGCCCAGCGCAGCACAGAGGGCCTGCTGTTAGCCCCGTGACTGTGGTTCTGCCACTGCCAGCTGGAGGGACAGCCTCACACCACACATCACCAGCTTGGGGAAAGATCAAATGTAGCGTCTGGTTTCTGCTGAACGTTTGTGGCTCTGCACCATCATGAAATGGAGATACTGTTAGTCAAACCACACGTGGTCATGGTGCCTTTTTTTCAGCCATAAAGGACAATGGAATTATGTCATTTGTAGGAAGATGATGGAACTTGAGGTCAAGGGCCAAACTGTATTGTTACGTTATGTGCATGCACGGACACGTAAAAAAAACCCCAAACTACGTATGATCATAGTGCACCAAGGAAAATGTGGAAAAAAGAAAAAAGGTTAAATGGAAATGAAAGAGAGAGAGAGGGAATCAGTTTTACCAGAGCCCAACCCACTGGGGTTTTATCAGAGCCTCCCCAACCAGGGTGGTGGGACATGCCAGCCCCAGGCCCCTCAGGCCATCCTGTCTCACTTAAGGGGAAAATCAAAATAAAACTGAGATGTGCACAGCCCCGGGCCCGATCATGGGACTAGGGGCTGCTGCCTTCCCCACACCTTGCCGCTGCGTCAATAGAGCTCCTGAGTAGAACCAGGGACCCCTGGGAGAACTGCACCTGGCACCTTCCGCAGACGTGAGCTCCTAGGGCAGAGACAGCAGCAAGAGGACATGGGGCACCTTTCTTGTTTTGTTTTTTTAAGAAATTTAGTTGTTGAACAATCACAAATGCTTCCAACTAAACAATATGATAGATAGATAGATAGATAGATATTCTGAAAATTAGATTTGCCCCCTAGAGCCCCCGTAATTTTCCACCTTTATCCCTCCCCTGACCCCCTCCTTCCCAATACATCTCTACGAATGCCTTAGGTAGTGTGTCACTACACCTTTTCTGGGTTTAATACGTGAGAAAAGACCACCTTTGACACTGGCCAGGGTCTAGCTCCAGCCTCCACAGATGAGTGAAGACATTTGACCCTTGACTCTCTGGGTTAGGCAGACTGCTCTGCATGATTTCTTCCAGCCATCATTTCCCTTCAAAGGCTGCGATGTCCTTGTTTCTAATTGCTGAGTAGAACTCTATGGTATAATTGTGCCACAGTTTTTGGATTCATTCATCCAGTAAGGGGCATCTGGGTTGGTTCCATTATTTAGCTATTGTGAACTGAGCTGCTATGAACATAGCTTTTGCTGTGTTGCTGTAATGTGCTGATTCCAGATCCACATGGGGCGACCTTTATCCTCTGACACCTCCACCGTGGTACACGCAGACCGAGGCCCAGCCAGGCCCTGCAGCGGTTTGCTCAAAGGCTCATGCACCTGGGCTTCTTTCACCCTCTACAATGTGTCTGCTTTTCCGCCAAAATTAGCAAAAAGACAGCAGCAGCAGTGACAGCCACACATGCCAGCAGAACAAGGAATAGGGTTGGAGGAAGCCGTGGTGTCAAAACCAGCGTTCAGGGTGAGGATGAGGCGCAGTGGTCCAGCCTGTACGATCCCCAGCACCACAAAAAATAAAATGGAAGATTAGACAAGACAGAGACTGGAATTGCCAGACCAGGCATGGAAAATAACCACCATCCATATACAAAGGGTGTAACAGAAAAAGTGGATACCCCGCAAGAACAGATGGGAATGTCAGAGAGAGACAGGATAAGGTTTCAATTTATCTGCAGGTACCAGGGATTGAACCCAGAGCTGCTTAACCACTGAGCCACATCCTCAGCCCATTTTATTTTTTGTTTTGAGACAGGGTCTCACTAAAACTCTTAGGGTCTCACTATGTTGCTGAGGCTGGGCTTGAACTCGTGATCCTCCTGACTCAGCCTCCTGAGGCTCTGGGATTACAGGCAAGTGCCACTGTGCCTGGCTGAGAGATGGGAATTCTAAGAATCCGTCCAAAGGAAAGGGTAGGAATCAAAAACACTGGCAAAGTTGAAGAAGGCCTTTACTGAGCTTGTCTGTGGCCTGGGCACAGCTACAGAAAGATTCCTGGAGCTTTAGAATATGACCGTAAAGCTTTCAAAACTGAAAAGCAGTGACACTTAGTGAGGAGGGGGAGAGTGGCGGAGTGACCCTTGGTGAGGAGGGGGGAGAGTGGTGGAGTGACCCTTGGTGAGGAAGGGGAAGGTGGCGGAGTGACCCTTGGTGAGGAAGAGGGAGAGTGGCGGAGTGACCCTTGGTGAGGAAGGGGGAGAGTGGCGGAGTGACCCTTGGTGAGGAAGGGGAAGAGTGGCGGAGTAACCCTTGGTGAGGAAGGGGAAGGTGGTGGAGTGACCCTTGGTGAGGAAGGGGAAGGTGGTGGAGTGACCCTTGGTGAGAAAGGGGTAGAGTGGCGGAGTGACCCTTGGTGAGGAGGGGGACAGTGGCGGAGTGACCCTTGGTGAGGAAGGGGACAGTGCAGATGACCCTGGAACCCCAGGGCAATCAGAACAGCGTGGGAGGGACTTGGAGGGTCCCCTGGGGGCCTTCTCTGCTGTCAGAGGCCTTGTGCTTCGTCAGAATGTCTCCCATTCTATCTGCTCTTGGTTGTGTGAGCTTGCTTTATGCCTCCTCTTGTTGCACGGTAGCAGATCACTGACTGCAAACCTCTGGCGCTGTCGGATCTGTGATTTGGAGCTCTTTTCTCTCTCTTAGCATGAACCCTAGGAACCCCACAGTTTACACACTAGTGAGTGGAATGCCACAAGCGCAGCTATGTTGTGCTTCATTTCAATCTGTTCATAGCGTTTTGAGATTTTTCACGTGACTTTTCTCTTTGACTCATGGATTATTTAGCAGAATTATATTTGAGTTCAAAATGCTTGGGGATTTTCCAGAGTTCCTTTGCTAATTGGCTTATGCTCTAGTTCCATTTTCGCCCAGCAATGTGCTAGCTGTGATCTGAGTCCTTTCAAACTCACTGAAGTGGTGTTATTAATCTTGTCTGTCTCAGACTTGCACCTCTGTTATTTCCAGGTCTGTGACCTGCCTGTAATTAGAGATTTTTCACTTTCTCTCTCTGCGTATGATGGTTTTAGCCCATGTGGAGTCATTCGACCACCATTTCAGTTAGGATGCAAACACTCCCTCACCCTCAAAGCTCCTCAGCGCTGCCTGGCTGTGTTTAAGCCCCACCACACCCTGGTCCCCATAATCACGGTGCGTTTCTCCACCACCGTAACTGATCTTTGAGGACCCTGGCGTTTTCTAGAGATGTCCTAGAGATGCCTCCAACTTGGGCACATGGATGGTGAGTTCTCTTTGTTCGGGGCTGGTTTTCTGCTGTGCTGATCGCCAGTGTTGTTTTATAGGTTCTTCTGCCGTAGGTTGTCTGTGCTCTTGATGATTAGATCCGCCCAGCTTCGAGCAGCCCGCTGTGCAGATCTGTGTATGAGCAAGATCTTTTCTTTCTTCCTGCTGAATACCTGTGAGTAAGTCTCCCGGGCCCTGTGTTGTTTAACTTCATCAGAACAGCCTGTCCCCGGTGTCCTTCTGCTCTCCATAGCTCAGCACCTGTGCTAGCACACAGTGCTGAGTGTGTTACAGGCACTCGAGCTTTCCGTTCCGATGGGTGTGTGAGATTCTCACAGTCCCTCAAGGACCAAGGAGGTTGCGCCCTTCTCGTTACTGATCCGCTGCTTTCTTTGGCCAAGTTGCGCACCGTTTCTCAAGTTGGACTGCTCTTTTTCTTGCCATTAAACTTTGTATATATTTTGCAGATTTCATTGGGTACAAGCTTTGCACGTATTTCCTAACATTGGGTGACACTGTCTTAATAGACTCTTTCTAGGTATTAAAGATTATGTTTTGATTGCGTTTCGGTGGAATATGATTTTGGTTTCCTATGTCAGCATTCTCTCCCAAATCCTGGGTCGTGAATATTTTCTCGTCTATTTCCTCTATAATATTTATGGCTTTTGGCATATGTGTATGACTCATCTTAAACCAATTTCCTGCTTGTGTTTTGAGATGGGGTCTCAATACATGGCCCAACCCGGGCTCAGACTCCTGGGCTCACATGAGAGATCCTCCTGCCTTAGCCTCCAGAGTAGCTGGGAGTATAGGCATGCACCTCTGTCCTCAACTCAAACTAATTTTGTAAGAGTTGTATGTTTCATTTTTTTAAATGTTTTACGTGGATGTAAAGTTCAGTGGCGGTGGGGGCTGGAGCGGTGGCTCAGCAGTTATGGTGCTTGCCCGGCATGCACAAGTACACAGGTTCAAACTCCAGCACCCACATACACAACTAAGTGTCAGAGCAACAAAAGCCATGTGAAAAACTCAATAAAAATTGATTCTCTGTACTTCTCTCTTTAAAAAAATTTTTTTAAAAAGTTCAGTGGCAGTATCTTTTCTCTGTTGGCTTGTCCTTGCAGCTGGTCAGAAGCCACTTGGCCACCTTCTCGTGGGTCTTTTGAACTCTGTTCTGTTGTCCACAGATGCCTTTCCTCACTCCTCCCGCCACTGACCACAGCAGCTCCGCAGTGCTGCCCGGTCCAGTTTCTCAGACATTCCACATCACGCTTGGAACCAGCTTGTCTGCGTCTACAGGATTCTGCCAGGATTTGGGCAGAAATTATATAAATCTTGCCTTCACCAATTTGGGAGGATTTTTATCTCAAATGCACTTATTTCCCCAAATGGCAGACGCGCTGTGTCCCTGCATGAGCTTAGAGCTTGATTTCTTCCAGCTTTCAGAGCACAGGTCCTGCCTGGTTTGCTGGTTTCACAACCAGGTCTGTCTTCCTTCCTCTCTCAGTCCCTCCTGCCTTCTCCCTTTCCCTCTCTCCATCTCCATCTCCACGGCTTTCTTTTGGAACCCATACATTTAGTAAAATTCAGTTTCTAATAGCTCACTGACCTTGAATCCAGCAAATCTGCGAATTCCACATAGTAATTCTGAGAGGTTTTTGGAGAGTCCATGGAATTTCCCATACTGACACTCATGTGTCTGCAAACAGAGAAACTTGTTTCTCTCCCTTTAAGCTCTGTGTGCATTTAGTTCCTGTTTGGCTTCACGGACAGGGCAGGTCTTCAGCAGGGTGCAGGCTGTTGAGAGGTGTGGTAGATCACACGCGTGTCTTGTGTCCTACCATAGAGCGAAGCGCCGTTTTCACCATGAAGCACAACATTGTCCCTGGATTATTGTAGATTTCATTCATCATATTTTGTTTTATTTTGTTTGAGAGAGAGAGAAAGAGAGAGTGAAAGAGAGACTCACTTTTATTTATTTTTTTATCTGGTTTTTGTTGTTCTGACACTTAGCTGTGTACATGGTGCTGGAGTTCGAACCCAGGTCCTCATGCATGCCAGCAAGCGCTCTATCACTGAGTCACAGCTCCAGCCCCTCTACTCATCATATTAAGGAAGATTTTTTGATCCCTTATCATGAATGAATGCTAAAGTCTGTAAAATAATTTCCTGCATCTGTTTTATAACTTTTGGCTTTTTTTTCTTTAGCCTGTTTGATGAATTACATTGATTTATTTTTAAATATTTTAATAGATTAGCACCCCTGGCATAAAGCCCCTTTTGTTGTAATATATTACTCACTTTGTAAATTGCTTGATTTGCTAGAATTTCTTTAGTTTTTTAAAGATTTTTTGCCTACCTACCCATGAGGAATCCTGGTCCACGGCTTTTTGTTTGAGCCTTGTGCTGTGAATTTTCCATATCTTAATAAAGCTGGCCTCATGAAATAAGTCTGGGAGTGTTAGCTCTGTGTAATTTGCAGAGGAGCTTTATAGAATCATAGTTATCTTTTTCTTTAAGCGTTTGCTAGAATTTGCTGATGAAACTGTCCTTAGAGATTTCTTTTCCAGAAGGTTTTAAGCAGCTCGTTACATTTGCGCAGCAGAGTCGTCAGTGTTTCATCGCTGTTCATGGCTGGGGTAGCTGTTTCTCATCCTGGGAGTCCAGGATTGGTGCTCACATTCAACCCTTGCGCCTTCTCATCCTCTGGTTTGGGGACTTGTGCTTGGGGACCCTGAGCCACAGCTGCATTGAAGGCTCAGACCTCGCTCATCACTGCGAGAACTTTCCCAGCTGCACTGGAGCTGATGAACACTTATCTAGAACTTATGCAGCTGTGGTGACACTGAAGCAGGCAGAAACTTCCTTATGCAGTCCTGGAAACTGGGGTGTGGAAGCTGCTCCTGCCTCAGTTACCCTGTCCCATGGAGCAGCCTCCCCCTCACTCCTGCTCCGTTCCTCTGGCCTTCTCAGTCATCCTGGACTTTCCACTGCTCCTCACTAAGCTGCAGGCAGGAAGACCCTCCCCTCATTTCCCCTGTGCCAAACCCTCCTCTTGTTCCCAAGTTTATTTTGCCTTTCTTCCTTTTTCGTTCCTTAGTGTTAACAGTAGTTCACTAACTTGTGAGCATTTTCAGATATCCCGCCTTTTTAGCACTCCAGATTTTTTTGAAGATTTGTGTATTTCTTACTTTTAATTGCTAAATTCCTTGCAGTAATTTATCCATGTCCCACAAATTAAAGTGATATTTCAATTTTCATTCGAAGTTTTTCACCGTTTCGTCTCTAGGTCAGTCTCCCTATATTTCCCGCGCTATTTAGGTTTCTCTGAGGTCATCGATGATGCTGTTGAGCTATGGACTTCTAATTTCTCTATTCTCCGAGCAGTAGGACATTCTCTATTCTGACTCTTTTAACTCGGGGCTCCTGTGCAATTTGTCCGTGGGTGACCTCGGCACCCATGCCCAGCGCTGCATTGAGGAAGCTGCCTGGGGGCTGCCGGCGTGGTCTCCAGGTGTCTTGCTGTGGGCGTGGCTGAGCATACCAGCAGCTTCTGTGGAGGGGCCTTGCTGGCCCTGGCGTGACTGTCTTGCCACCTACAGGGCCAAGCTTTGTGAGCACTGTGGGGCACAGGCGCACACTTCCACCAGGGGCTCTGATGACCGTGGAGACCCCATGCATGGAGGCAAAGGTGGCCCCAGTGAGAGGTGCCATGCTCTTGGAGCAGGGGCCAGGTTTGCTGGGGTCTGCAGGCTGCTTGCTGGAGCCCCCAGCTCAGCTCACAGCAACTGCGCTGCCTATGGGTGATGAGGAAGATACCCAGGGAACCTTCTGCAGGCCCCAGGGTGGGGCCCGAGGGGATCTCTGCTGAGAGCGCAGACTTGGGGGAGCCTTGTGCAGGGTTGGGGGTGGCGGCTGTTCCTTGCCAGCTCTTCCTGGGAAGTCTGACACAGTTGTGAAAAGGCCAGCCCACAGGTGTCCGCTGAGCTGCCCCATGCCTGGCGTCCGGACTCTCTTCTCTGTTCCTGTCCCCACAACCAGGGCACCCCAAAACAAATGCACACAGTGCCCTTGAGGCCTCTGGGGCCAATGGGGACCACAGTGGGTGCAATTGCTATGGTTTGGCTGTGAAATGTCCCCTGAAGCTCGTGTGTGAGACAATGCAAGAAGGCTTAGGGCAGAAAAGATTAGGTAAGGACAGCCTCAACCCAGTCAGTGAATTAATCCTCTGACAGGGCTTAATTGGTGCTAACTGAAGGCAGGGAGGTATGGCTGGGGGAGGTGGTCACTGGGGGCATATTTTGGGGTTCATATTTTGTATCTGGAGAGTAGTCTCTGCTTCCTGGTGTGATGTCCTGAACTGTTTCCCTCCTCCACACTCTTCCGCCATGATGTTCAGCCTCAACCTGAGCCCCAAGGAATGGAGCCAGCTGTCTATGGACTAAGACCTCTGAAACCGTGAGCCCCCAAATAAACTTTTTCCTGCTCTGAAATTGTTCTTGTCACGTCTTTTAGTCACAGCAGAGAAAAAGCTGTCTGAAACACCCATCAATCATCCATCTGCCATTCACTTACCACCACCTATCCTTCCATCCAACTGTTCATCCTCCAGCCATCCACCCACCCATCTGCTCATCTACAACCATTCATCTACTCAATCGCCACTCACTCTATCCATCCATTAATGCACTCCTTTTCCATTGACCTGCCCATCCACCCATCTACCCATCCATCCATCCACCCATTCATCCATCCATTCATCCACCTATCCATCCATCCATCTGTCCACCCATTCATCCATCCATTCATCCACCTATCCATCCATCCACCCACCCACCCATTCATCCATCCATCCACCCATCCACCATTCATCCACCCACCCATTCATCCATCCATCCACCATTCATCCATCTACCTATTCATCCACTCATCCATCCTACTACCCATCCATCCGTACATCCATCCATCTACCCATCCATTCACCTATCCACCCATCAATTCATCCATCTACCTATCCACCTATCCATCCGTCATCCATCCATCTACCCATTCACCTATCCATCATCCATTCATCCAACCATCCATCCATCCATCCATTCATCTCTCCATCCATCCATCCACCCATTCTCTCCTTATTCACCACCTACCTATCCACTTACTCACTCTTTATCCACTGAGTACCCACACACCCACCTGCCCCTCCACCCTCCACCCATGCAGACATCCTTCTGCCAACTGATCACTCAGTCCCTCAGCATAGCAGGGGCCTGCTCAGAAGGTAACTGGCTGTGCCCAGCGTGCTTGGACTGAAGCTCTGTGTGTGTTTGGGGCAGGCAAGTGGATATTTGCTGGTGAACAAATAGACGAGAGGGACACACTTTCTCCTGCTGATTGCCAGCGGGTCCCACGGGTGCACCATCAATGGTCAATTCAGAGTGTTGTCGATAGTGCAGAAATGATCTCGGCATCTCCCCATGGGAGTAGAACATCCCGCTGCTTCCGATGTCAGGACTGTGACTCCCAGGCCCATGCTGCCGCAGTCTGGGAAGGTGACCGGAGTCTGCTGCCAAATGGCCAGCCCAGAGGCCTCATTTCCATGCAACC
The DNA here is from genome assembly GCA_004027875.1 of Aplodontia rufa. Classification (NCBI taxonomy): domain Eukaryota; kingdom Metazoa; phylum Chordata; class Mammalia; order Rodentia; family Aplodontiidae; genus Aplodontia; species Aplodontia rufa. Next base: position 12,991 of record PVKS010020438.1, on the reverse strand, counting down.
ATCCCATAAGCAAATAGTTTGATTGTGTTAGTTGAGGGTAATTTTTCACACTTCACAGTAGCTGCTCGGTTTGCCTGAAGATTCTGCTGACTCTACTAGGAATTTGCACAATAAAATAATGGAAAAACTACAATAACCAGCGAAGCCAAACCAAAAATCTCATTCAATCAAGGCCTTAGAGCAGAGAGCACTAATGGGCCCTGGGCAGCCCGTGCCCCTCCCGTGTTCCATCTGTGGGTCCGCTCACTCACTGGTCCATGAGGGCCACTTTCCCAACTGCCCACCTCCTGCTTTGCCCAACGTTCCCTCGGTCCTGCTTGCTGAGCTTTATGCTACACACATCCTGTCCCTAAACCTCAAAGACAGTCACCTCATCCCACCTCAGGAGCAGAGGCTGGAGCAGGCCAGTGCCCTGACAGCCCCTGGGGGAGAGTGTGAGGCAACAAGTCTCCACAGGGCCACGATCCACAGTGGACAGGAGTGAGGACATGGTGGGGGGCTCAGGATCCCCCGGGACAGGGGAGAGTGGACCCCAATGGTGGGGTGGGAGTGGTCACCTGGGGTGACTGCGACCACAAAGGGAGAGGGTGCTGATGCTGGAGAGGAGTTAGGGTGGACTCAGACCTGAAGAAAAGGAGCCAAGATATGGGCTCTGTGGGGACCTGGGGACCATGCAGCAGACACCATCATGAAAGAGGGAGAATTAGGGACAAATGAAGGGACTAGCCAGCGTGAACCTTGAGCAGCTTAACAAGACACATGTGTTCTCCACCAAGCAGGGAAAGGTGAATTGACCAGTGGCCTCAAGTTACCATCTGTGACACCGCTGGGAAGCCGGGGTCACCTTCCTGGTCTTGACAAGGACTGGGGTCCACCAGGAGGAGGGATCCTGGGAAGATGAGACAGACCCCCGCTTCTCCACTTGGCTGTCCTACACCAAATGGGAAAGTGTCATTTCCTCACTTTTTCCCAGATGAATGTGCATCCCCCAAGACACCTGGTCACAGCATGGTGTGGTGTTTTCTGAGCAATTGGTGCCCTGCGGAGTCTTTGCAATGGTTGTTGAAACCGCAGCATGTAGTTCCTGCGTCCTCACAGGCAGCACATGGCTCATGACTTCCAAGGCAGCAAGGCCACAGGCCACTGTTCCCTGGACAATGAGGTGGGACAGCTGAGTCCCTGCGCAGGGGGACAGCCATGCATCACGCCCAATGCTGAGATCTTGGCCTGGGGCTCTCCAGTGCAAGGCAAGTGTGAACTGGAGCTGTGCTGCATGCTTCAAGTCAGGCAATAGTGGCGTTTAGACAAATTAGTCCCTTGGGGCGAGCCAGAGTCTTCTTCCAATGCCCACTATTCACAATGAATACGTCCAATTTCCTGTTGCTACTTCATTCACGGACCTGCAGGAGCACATCAGCTAGAACACATCTGTAGCATCCTCCCCAGTGTGAAAGACAGGAGGACGAGACCCTGGCGGCTTCTGAGCATACTCCAGGGCATCTCCCTGCCCGAGCAACAGGCCTCCACCCACCTTTGCATACGGTTCAGGCTCAGGTGTGTGTCCTGGCCAGGACTGAGCAAGGGGTGCTGAACACAGATCTCCCCTCGGCTGGAGTCCCACGGCCTCCACATCTCACGGGAGGGAAGCCCAGCCCTGGACAGGCAGCTCTGGACCCCAGAGACACTGCAGACCTCCTGAAGCTTCAGGACGCTACGGATCTGCCTCCCACTCCGTGCTGAAGGAAGATGATGCGGAGGCTCCTGTGTCAAGATTTCTCTGCAGGTGCCTGCCAGGACTCCAAGAGGCTGCTCTCCTGGGCAGAGGAGGAGCCGGTCTGCAAGGGAGAGGGCAGCGCCAGCCCCTGTGGCCAAGCACAGGTGCAACCCTCGCTGGCCCAGGCGAGGGGAGAGAGACGTGGGAACATTTCCTGACACGTGGCTGGGGTGGCCATCCATGGTGACCGGCGGCAGGTCTGGACAGAGCTTCAAGCAGCCAGTGATTCTGGCCTTCTGACCTTGGGGCAACTACAGGAGGAGCCCCAGCCCCAGAATGTAGTGATCACTTGACTTTGGCCTCCATCTGGTAACTGCACCCAGGTGAGGACCAGCATGTGCAGCCTGACTGTGGGTAGCTGAGCTCTGCTGAGCAGGTCGCCTCCACAGGGGTCACTACACAGCTCTGCGGCTTGGAGGCTCAGGTGAAATAGGAGCCCTTCCTGTGCATGTCGGGGGCGGCTGGTGTGAGGCTGTACCACCAGCCTGCAGGCGCTGGGCACAGCGGTCTGCAGGTGGCCCTGGGCTGGGCTCCCTCTTAGCCTCAGTGCCGGGCTGGGACTGACCCCTGCTGCCCCTCCCTGGATGCTCCCCACACCCAGACTTCCTGCCACACTGGGCGTCATATTGCTCAGAGAAACCAGCCCTTGGCTCTGCCTGCCTGGCTCCTGGGACAGAGCCCAGAGGCACAGCAACCTGTAACGCATCCTCGTAACGAGAGCGCAGTGAGCTCCGTTTGTATGGTTTCCTATTAATGTTGCAGTCACTGGCCTGGGATCCATCCTGTGAGATGTCATTTTCTCTTTGAGGGTGTGTGTGCTTTTCCCAGGCTGTATGAGAATTTAATCCTTCATGTTCTGAAAAGCATCATAAAAAAAACCAGATCAGTTATCCTTTTGTCACGCTGCACCTTGATTTTCTGGTGGCTTGTGCACTTTCTAAGGTGGCTGCCACCCAAGGGTGGTAAAAGGCTCCTCTACTGTGGGAACTCCCGCTCTCAGGGTAACACTGGCTGGCCCCCACCACGTACCAGCCAGATAGGAGCTTGCCGGCGCCCACGTCTGCACACCAAGGGGCTGGTGTCATGTGAATGTGAACCAGGAGCACTAGATAGGCTGGTCACCCTCAGGTGTGTGAGGACCCCACCCCCAACCCTTCCTCTCTGGTTGTCTTGGGTCCAGCTGTCCCTGCTGAGCACACCCCACTGACCACCGAGGTCTGTGCTGTCCACCCTCTGTGGCTCCCTGATGTGTTGTCTACAACACGTCACTGGATCTCTTCCAAGTGTGGCTGCCACATCACTTACAGTGTAGCCCCTTCCTGTCCTGTGGATCTGCCTATGGTCATCGTGTGACCCCTGGGTGACAATGCAGCTGGCTCTCCGCAGGGCAATGGGAGCCTCATCACACACATCCTGGAATAATGTTATAGCAGGCACCAGAGGAGGAGCCAAGCGGCCTCCATGGCCACTGTGCCGGTGGGTGGGTTGGACCCAGATCCACTGGTCCTGGACTGGAGGATGAGGATAGCAGGTGCCAGCGATGGCTGGCCCTTGCTGACGGGCAGTGATGCCAGACTAGAAGCCTGAACCCCTCCCCCATTTAGTGTCTGTGTCACTGTGGACAGAGGTGTCTCATCTTTCTACGCCTCTAAAAGAAAATCGGTCCACCTCCACCCCTGGGTCGTCCAGGATGGAGTTGTACTGTAGTGTCTCCCTGCATGGGGGAGTGACCAGGAAGTACCAACCACACCCCTTAGGCCTCCGAAGGTCCCTTTTGTCCTCACACACCAAAGGGAAACTGAGGCACACACTCCACGTGGTCATAACTCAGGCTGCAGACCCCAGGTGTGGTTTGGGCCCTGTGTGTGTTTCCCTTGGTCTGCTGCTTCTGAGCTGGGCACTACAAATGGAAAACTTCCTACACGGCATGCATCCCCTCCCCAGAGCCCAGGCCACACCACGTCCGGGAGCTCCTGGACCAGCACCACCTCTGGTCACCTGGGCAATTGCTATTCTGCACACAGTGACCCCAGGGCTTTCCAGAAATGGATAGGATTACTGTACAGGCACCAGCGTCCACAGGGCATGGAAATGCACCTGCCGTTAATGATGTCATTAATATTGTGTCCAGCTCCTGTGCAAGACTAAGTGGGCCACCTGCTCCTGGGTGCCATTTTTCATGCCGACATGGCGCTGTTCCTGGAAAAGCCTGCTGTTGGCCACTAACTAGTCCTTCACAGACATGCCTCACGCGAATAACGGTGTCCTTGCTGATGAACTCAGCTCTGCTTTCCTGAAAGCCCTCCCAAGGCCATCACTGAGCAAGCGCCCCAGTCAGTCCACAGTCCCTGGGAGATGGAGCCCTCATCCAGCCCTCCCTGCAGCTCCCCAGAGCCCCACGGAGGGTGGAGGCTCTGGGACACCTGGGACAGCTGGTATCTAGGGTCACACAGGCCACATGAATTAAATGCCTACTATCATGAGAGGATTGAGGTGGCCCATTCGCCACAAGGCAGGAATCTACAATGACATGGGCTGGTGTCCAGTCACCTCACGTTGTCTGAGGGGCACATGTTCCCAACCCCTGATGGATGCCGAGACCAGGATAGCACCACACCCTAAATGCCCTACACTTGTGTCTATAAATAAATTCCTACGATAAAGGGCAATTTATAAATTAGGCATAGTAAGAAATCAATGTAGTTAAAAATAATATAGAAAAACTAACAATGTACTGTGTTAAATCTCCAGCGTCACAGGTCACCGTCCATCTCAAACCCCAGATCAAGTGAGGGATGGCAGGGGGCACACAGCCTGGATGTGCAGGACTTATATGGCAAGGCCCAGGCCAGATGGAGCAGGAGGAGGCGAGGTGGTTCACGTTGCTCAGGATGGGCTCCATTCAGAATCATCAACAGCTCAGTTCCAGAAACGTCTGTTTAATATTTTCCACCTGTGGTCGACCGGGGGATGCTGAAACCTTGGAAAGCAGATCCGTGAATGTGAAGGGACAGCGGTGAAGTGTTCCAGGGCCAACCTGACCAGCATGCAGGTGTGTCCACCCGCTACCACCTGTGAGTCCTCTGGAGCCCCGTGTCTCTGCACGTCCGCAGGGGGACACTGACCTCCTCTCACCTCCCAGACACGGTGACGCAATCTGTTAGGCAGGCCGTGCCCACCGGCTGGACCTAAAACACAAAAGCAAAGTGTAAAGAAAAGCCAGGCCTCCCAAATCGTTGAGTGATTGACTTTCGCTGCTTAGGAGATGCACGCCCCTGCAAGGCCACCCTCTTAAACACTTGACAACGATGGACAGATGACCTGAGCCCATGGCATCCTCCTAAAACTACCTAGGACCGCCCCCTGAGCCTGAGCTCTCTGCGGGTGAGTGAAGCCTCAGTTTCCAGCAGGGTCTGGAAATGTGGGAGGAGCTGGAGAGCTGCTCTCTGCCCTGGGCTCCCTGGGGCCCCTCTCTCCAGGCTGACAGCCATTGACTGTAGGAGCTCCTTCCCCCCAGAGCACCTTCCCACAGGGACCCCAGTGGGTGGAGTGGTGGTCAGGGCTCTGTGCCTGCTTCCTCCCCAGGGTCAGGTCCAGTGCTTGTGTTGCTGAGCCACAGGATGGGATGGGATGGGTCACTGCCTCCCCTGCGGAGCCACAGGATGGGTGATTGTCTCTTACTCTGAAGCCCCAGGATGCACATCTGTCTACTCCAGCTCCACGGACGCAGGGCTCATGGTGTCCTTGCTGAGCACCACCTCTCTGCCAGGTGATGAGTGGGACAATCAGGGTTAGACCAGCCCTGGAAGCTGGCAGAACACTACGAGGGGAGGGCCCAGAAGCGCTGTTCTGCAGCCCCAACGAGTCCATCTCAGGAGATGCTCTCCGCAGTGGGAGGTGTGGCAGGAGGTGCCTTGCCCCTGCTGGGGAGGTCTGCAGCCTCTGTGAACACCATGCTGGGGATGTGGTTCTGCTGAACCTTTCTGGATGAGGCTGTCTGCAGAAGAGGTCAGCTTTTGAATAGTGACTTCAGCTGTGTCATTGGTGTCTGAAATGCAGAGCTTGTGACAGAGCTGATCATGAGATGGGAAGCAGCGTTCTGCCTGAGAGCTGGCCTGAGAGCTCCCAAGATGGGGTCTCCTCCAAGCCAAGGTGTTAGAGAACAGCAGGGACCACAGCCAGCATGTCCCTGTCCCTGCCCGTTCTCCCTGCCCTGGGGGCCACCCTCAGCAGGTTCCTTGGGCAGACTGCCTGGGTGTTTCAGAGTTGGTTGGAATGAGTTTTACCCTGGAGTCCACCCCAGGTTTGGCTATGGCCAGGGCTGAGTTCAGCCCATGTCCTCTGTCAGTGCCCAGCACTGAAGGGTGGCTGATTCGAGCTCCCAGAGGGCCTTGAGAAAACCCTGTGCACACAATGTGACATTTACAAAAGACACTTTCCTGCTAAGCCATCTTCCACCAGGACGGGCACTGGTTGACCCCAACCCTTGCCACGCCTGTGGTCAGGACAGGCTTTGGACGTCCCCCTCACCTCATCACGCCTGAGTTCCAGGGCTGCTCCCTGCTGGCTGCAGAGGTGACGATCCACACTTTCACAAGGACATCTACGCTGCTCTACAGGAATGTCCCGCTGCTGCTTGCTGAAGCCTGGAAAACACTTGCGTGGACTCGGAGCGGCAGGCTGCGTGCTTCTGACCACACCTGCCATTTGTCAACAGGCCCATAACCAGAGGCGGAAAACATCACACGGGTGCACGCACTCACACACGCTTACACATGTGCACACATTCACACAAGCACATTGAGTCCATGCACACACCTATGTGTGAACACACACGGGCACATGCAGACACACACACATGCATGGACACACAGTTACACACATGCAGCCAGGCCCGTACACACATGAGCACACACATGCTTGTGCATGCACAGAGCACACCAAAACATGCCTGCGTGTAGGTCCCTCCCAGGCCGGGGCTTCTGTTGCTGCTGCAGCTCCCCAGCAGCCTTGAGGACAGCAGGCTCAGAGCACGGGGCTCTAGGAGACCGGGCTCTGCCTCTGAGTCCCAGAGTGCAGTGTGGGGGCCCTGACACTGGACGAGGCACTCCCCCTCACCTTCCAACTCATGGCCCCACCCGGCGTCCTCCACATGTGTCACCTACGTGTGACAGTGCTGTCCCTGCTGCTCTGTCCCCCTGAGCCTGTGCTTCCTAGTACCTTGCCTGGAGTGCCTGGCAGTGCACACTTCCAGAATTTGTTGTGACCAGGAAGCGCTCGATGTGGTGCACACTCAAGGACCTGGTCCTGTGGATGCTCAATCCTCCCAGGGATTCTCCAGCACACCCCGAGGTTTATTCTGCTGCGTCTGTGGTGGAATGGAGAGTGGAGTGAGACCCACTTTATCTGGGTTGTGAGGAGACAGCTGGAGCTGCTTTGGAAAGGAAGGAATGGAGGGGAGCCTGCCACCCTGTGGGAGGTTGGGGATTGTGGGAGAAGGGCTTGGCATGTGGCTCGATGTGATGCTTGGTCCCTGGGTGGGTCCTAGGCTTGGGTGTTTCTCTGCCTCCCCCTGTGCTCCCAGCCCCTCAGAGGCTCCCCGATCTGGAGTCCATGTGTCTGGGTCCCATGGAGCACGGATGTCACTGGGCCTGCCCTCATCCACTGTCACTCTGAACAGCATCTGCACCTGACCCACTCTTTCCTCATGCTTTCCTCCCTGGGAGGAGGTATCCCCCCTTTCCCTCTCCTCAGCCTGGGCCTGGTTGGCTATTCGTCTGCAAGGTCAGGTGTCTCAGCCTCCCAGGGAAGATTTGGTGCCACACTTGATGTCACTCTGGCAAGGTGGTGAGGGCTGCCACCAGGAGCAAACTCTGCCCATTGGGTGGTTCTCAGGAAGAAGGGGATCCTTAAGGTGCCTGCTCCATGACTCCAGTCCCCTCTGAACCTCTGACCTGGGATGGCATGGTGACCAGGGATGGCATGGTGACCTGGGATGGCATGGTGACCAGGGATGGCACGGTGACCAGGATGGCACGATGACCAGGGATGGCACGCATAGGACCTGCTCATCTGGCGCGCTCTGCTCTTCTGAGCACATGTGGGGCATGGGAACCAGATAGCAGCCTGTCAGTGCCTCTCTCTAAGGCCCAGCACTGACCAGTGGTCACCATCTCAGGCCCGGGGAATGGCAGGGATAAGTCTCCTCCCAAACAGTGTCAGCCACGATGTCACCTCTCTGGATGACACAGAGCCTGTTCCCACATCAACCATTACGGTGCTGGCAGGACAGGGGGTGGGCTCTCTGAGTGGCAGGGGCAAGACATGGTCTCTCCACCTGCCTGCAGCTCTGACCCTGGTGTCCTGCAAGCTCAGCTTTCTCAGAACAGCAGATCACCACCCTGTAAGGACAGCCCAGGCTCATCTCCAGTGGACACCAGGACCACTTCTTCATGGTCTGCAGGTGCCTCTGGTATCCTCAGGAGGCCTAGGGAGCCTGGGCACTGCACTCAGGGGCCACCTACGGGAGCACTAAAAGGATCTGCATTTCACAACATCATGGGGGAGCTGGGTGCACAGCTCATCTGCCTCCCCTGCCAGCCTACAGAGGGTGGGTGACATGCAGGGCCTGGGGGTAGGCAAACAGGCCCCGAGCTAGCTGTTTGTTACTTCTCCTCTCCCTGTGGCTGGCAGGAGAGGACCTAGGGCCCCAAGCACACAGAGGTGCTGTGTCGAGGCACCCACTGGCTCTTAGGCCCGTCGTAGAGCCCAGATGCTCCGCCACCAGGGTGCTAGATTTGGTGTTGGATGAGGAGCCGTGTCTGGGGCGTAGCTGCACCTTATTGCTGTGTCCTCAGATGGCAGAAGGGGACAGAGAGCTCTCTGAGCTTCCTGCATCCTGCCCTCCCATTCACAGGAGTCATCCTGACCCGAATCTCCTTAAGGAATCCCAGGAACACTCTCACCCCTCTGCCACCCAAAGACCATGACGCAGGGAGATGCCAGTTGTTCAGACCCTGGAAGGAGCCCTCACCAGGACCCCAGCTCACTGCCTACAGCGGCTAGCTTTCTGCAGCTGCTTGCGTGGGCTAGGGATGTGCAGAGTGCTGTACGTGACTTCTGGGTGCATGTGGGTTTCTGGAAGAGACGCGTTTGAACAAGGTAAGTAAAGATGGTCTCCCCTCCTGCGAGGGTGCTTCATCCCACACACTGCGGACCTACAAAGGCATGGGCAGAGGAAGGGACAATTCTCCCTCTCCTGCAGCTGGGCCCCACAGCCCCGTCTGGGATGCTGGGCTCCAGCTGGCAAGAGGCACTGGCTCCCCTGGCTGGAAATGCCCCTGATTCAGCAAGAGGAGCCATACCAGAGCTGGTCCCAGCTGCTGCCAGTCAAAAGAGCCCTGGTGTAGCCCAGAGCCTCTTCACTGTAAGTGACCTGGAAGCCCTGGCTGTCCCTTTCAGATTTTCACCCTGCTAGGACAGGTTGGAGCTATGATGTACAATGAGGACCTGTAGACAGGTGTCATGCCCAGTGGGGGCCAGCACACCCAGGGCACAGACTCAGTGTTCCCGGCTTGACACAGGCCCTGGTGCAGCCAGGGTCCCCAGGCAGTTGCTTACCTGTGTTAACACACCCTGCCCTCATGACAGCCAGTGTAGAAAGTGCAGTATAAGCCTGTGAGCAGGTGGCACTGTTGCAGGTGAGGCCTGCATTCCACTGCTAACGACAGGAGATGACCCCAGGGCCTGCAGTGGCCACAGAGAGCTGGGGCTGGGTGTGTCCCTGCAGACAGATACGACCTTCCACCCCCAGTGTCCCTCTGCTATCTGGAGGTTCCTGGCTTGTAGAAGGGCTTGGCCAGATGGGAGCAAGGCGGGGAAGGCTGGGGAGGCTTCTTCTTTCTCTTTCCTGGATGTCACCCACCGCGCTCACCCTGCCCACTGTACTCGGCCTCGGCCCCCTCCTCCCAGACCCACTTGCAGCAAAACCCACCCACTGTCCACTCGCACCTCCCCACTTCCTCCCTCACAGTTAGGCTTTTAAGCTTTTATTTTAGACTTACAGAAAAGCTGCCAGTTGCCGTGTGCAGAGCAGAGGAAGCTGCACATGGGTTAGAAGAGGGGTGTGTGGGTTCTACAGTTTGCCCAGGCAGGGAGCAGACGCAGGGCTCACGGGGAGCACTGGGCTTCACTCCCACCTCTCTCCCCTGACTATTGCAACGAGCCCGAGCCCCAGAGGCGTAACCTGACCATGGTGGCTTCCTCTCTGCACCTCATCTGTGGTCTGGTGCTCAGCTTGTAACTCAGTCTCCCTCCACACTTGCCAGCATCTTTTTGGAGGTTTCCACTCCCACCTGATGTCCCACCCTCCCGTCCCCATCAACAGGACCCATGTCATTGGCACCAAGGGAGGTTAGGACTTCCCTGGGGAGTGGAGTGTGATAGGTCCCTGTACATTCCTGCAGGTCAGGGTGGACAGAAGGCCGCCCACTGTGCTGTTAGTAATGGGGCAGGGGTTGTGTCTGTGTCCTGAGGCACAGGGACAGTTAGCTCAGCACTGGCTGCATCAAGAGGTTGCAGAGGTCGCTTGAGATACCAGGCTGACATGACTTGGGAAGGCACAGGGACTCACACCAGGGCTTTCTTACTGAAGTGGGACATCAATAGCTAACACCTGCTCGTGGGGACCTGGTCCCTGGCAGTGGCCCCAGCCTGTTGCAAGGCTGCGGGGGCTGGTTATCTACTGCCTGGCAGCCAGTCCCCTGTTGGGTGGCATGGCAGCTGAATTCTTCCTTCTGTGGAGCAAAGTCGTGCCTCCCTGTAGTGCCATTCTCCACTCCAGCCTTTGTAGCTGCACACAATCCATTTGCTTCCGGTCTGCCCTTTAGATATCTGCGGCAGAATTCTCCCATGTCCTGAGGTCTACCACACTGAGGCGAGCATGCCAGGGCCTGAGACCGTTCTTGGCAGAAGGAGGCCCTTCTCTCTGCTCATCTGAGCCAGTGCTGCTCCCTCTCTTCCCCTCGTAGGGCCCCAGGACTGTGATGCATGAGGGGCACCGGGCACTCTCCATGGTCCACGCAGGTGGCTTTGCCACACGCCATGTGCGGCCTTACCTCTTGTGTTCCTCAGGACAATGTCCTGGAAGGGCAGGGAGTGATGGGGCTCCTGGGCTCCCCTATATTGGCAAAGAGGGAAGCCTGCCAGGAACCCTGGCCCTCCATGATCTGGCCATTAACCTGGCTCCTGGGGCAGCACCACGGCTCCCCATGTGAAGGTCCTCTTCTGACCCCCAAGCTCACAAGTGAGCAGCAATCATAACACTGAAGATGGAAGTTCAGCGAGTCCCTCCTCCAGGCATGGTATGGCCAGGTAGGGTCAACAGGTCCTGCCCACTTCATCCGAGAAGGTTCCAAGCGAGCAGCCCCTTCTCTCCAGCAGGACGGGCTGCACCCTGTCCGCTCATACCGTTGGGCTGTGTGCAGCCCCAGGCACACTCTTCTCTGACCCACGAGATCTCTCGACACTGCAGGGCCTGACCCCTCTGCGTGACCAGCTTGCCAGGTATCAGTCTCAGCTTTGTTCTGCTTTATAATTTCAGTAATTTATTGGGTATGCAAAGCCATCAGGTGCAGCCCAATGCAGCAGAGGAGCCCTGCCTCCGGAGCCACGTGCGTGGATTCCCAGCCCTCCACCTCCTCCCATTGGGTGTAGCCTCAGCTCTGCATGTCTCCTGAACTCTTGCCGGGGTCTCTGCTGACGGGTCCGTGACTGTCCTACAGCCCATCTGCATGGTCTCTGCAAGCTTCACCAAGAGCCTTGTCAGGGGCCACTGTTTTGATTGCTATTTTAAGTCTGAGACATCATCCAGGGATTCACATCTTCTTCGTGAGGATGAAGATCACTGGACCTTGGGTTGGATGGGGCCGTGCACCCTGCTGTGTCCTGCAGCTGTGAGCGTCAGCAGCAGGCACAGCTTCTGGGCTGAGCTTCCGACTGTAGAACAAGACAGCAACTCACTGTTCCTTCTGGAGCAGCGACCGTCACATCTGAGACGGTGGCTGCCCATCAGCCTGGGGCCCAGAGTGACCCTCGGTGGGTGGGATGTGAGCACAGCAGACCTCTGCCCTGGCGAGCTGGGAGCTGCAGGGCTGTTGGCTCCTGCTCCCCATTGCACAAGAGGGCAACTTGGGCAGAAGTGGGCCCAGCTCCCAGGGGGCAGGGGTGGGCACCAGACAGCCCAGCTTCAAAGTCCTGTGTGAGAGGAGGCACTGGACTCCCACAGCAGGGCTGCTGGGTGCAGGAAAGAGAGCTGCCTCTGCGGCAGGGTAGAGAGGCCTCTGGGCGCACGAGGGCTGAGGAACAGTGGAGGAGAAGCAGGGCACGTATGCAGAAACCCTGTGTGGACATTGGCAGAGGACACCTGGAGGCCAAGAAGAGGACAGTGGCCACCTGTGACCCAGGAACACCTCCGCCAGGGGAATCAGGCCTGTGGCCAGTGAGGATGAGTAGCCATCCCGAGCACGTGGCCCTGGGCAGCTGCATAGCCCCTGGTGAGCTGGCAATGCCACAGTGACCCAGAAGGTCCCAATGTCTTCCAGCAACATCTTTCCTCACCCTTGGACCTCTGTGTTTGCTGGTGCCCTCATCCATTCTGGCTGCTGTATTAACCCACCACGAACCTCCCGTCTGGAGGCTGCATCCAGGACCAGGGCACAGGCAGGGCGGTGTCCCTTGCCACTTTAAAGAGGTCAGCTTCCTGCTCTGTCCTCATATTGGGGACAAGGCAGCTCTCTGCACCTCCTTGAGAAAGGCCCTGACCCCTGCTCTTCACACCTCCTTGAGGAGGGCCCTGACCCCTGCTCTCCACGCCTCCCTAACAAGGGCCCTGACCCCACTTCTCTGAACCTCCCTGAGGATGGCCCTGACCCCAGCTCTCCTTGCCAGCTCTCCCTGGCAACGGGAAGCAGCACATGGGCACATGGACAGGGACTGCACCAGGGCTCCTATCCCATGAGAGGGCCAGACAATGGGCCACACTCAAGCTTGAAGTCAATGGGGCAGTGTGTTCCCGGTGGGGACAATGTGGCAGAGTCTGGGCAAGAGGGCTGCCCATGAATGGTGCAGCTATCCCAGAGACCCTCTCCAGACAGGCCGGGTCCACAGTCCTAGGCATGGGTTGGAGAGTCAGTGACCATGCGACCCTGCCTCTGACCT